>JAVSCE010022397.1:0-153944 GCA_032199065.1 Smutsia gigantea | reverse complement strand
TTTATCACTTCATCCTTTTGTTTACCATTACATCACAGTACCTGATACATAATAGGAGCTCAGTAAATATTTGATGAACTTATCATTTGATAGCACCAGGCCATCCCTTGCAAAGGTGACAGCATGATATAGAGAAAGGAGTTCTAACAGACTATCAGGAGAGCTCTGTTCTAGTTCCATCTCACTTGCTATCTTGTTAGCTGAGCTTGAGCAAGTGACTTAAACTTCCTGAGGTTCACTTTACTCATCTGAGAAATGAAGAAGTTGAGCTGGAGGGAGGTCCATTTCAGTTCCAAGTCTACAACTTCTTTGTATGGCTGAGTCTTGTACATAGAATTTCTTAAAATAGAATGTACTACCATATACCTACATTGAATATGGGGGATGTGGGAGATGGGCAATAGTGAGATGACCCCAAACTTTTAGCGTGGGTGCCTGGTGTTGTTTTTTTTTTTACTGAAGTATCATTGATATACAATCTTATGATGGTTTCACATAAACAACACAGTGGTTTCAACATTCACCCATATTATCAAGTCCTCATGCCGTCCATTGTGGTCACTGTCTATCAACATAGTAAGATGTTATAGAGTCATTAATTGTCTTCTCCATGCTATAATGCCTTCCCTGTGACCTATGTATATTGTGATCACAAATTATAATGCCCCTTAATCTCCTTTGCCCTTCCCATCTACCCTTCCCAACACCTCCCCTTTGGTAACCTCTAGTCCCTTCTCAGTGTCTGTGAATTTACTGTTATTTTGTTCCTTCTGTTTTGCTTTGTTTTTATACTCCACAAATGAGTGAAATCATTTGGAATTTGACTTCTCTGCCTGGCTTATTTCACTGAGCATAATACCCTCTAGGTCTCTCCACGTTGTTGTAAATGGCAGGATTTTTCTTTTTATGGCTGAATAATGTCCATTGTGTATATGTACCACATATTCTTTATCCATTCATCTATTCACAGACACTTTGGTTGCTTCCATATCTTGGCTATTATAGATAATGTGGCATTAAACATAGGGGAGCATGTATCTTTTCAAATCAGAGATTTTGTTTTCTTCTGGTAAATTCCTTGAAGTGGAATTACTGGATTGAATGGTATTTCTATTTTTAGTTTTTTTTTAAAACCTCCATACTACTTTCCACAGTGGTTGCACAAATTCACATCCCCACCAACAGTTCAGGAGGCTTCACATTTCACCATATCCTTGCCAACATTAGTTATTTCTTGTCTTTTGGATAGTGGCCATTCTAACTTGTGTGAGATGATATCTCATTGTGGTTTTGATTTGCGTTTCCCTAATGATTAGCAATGTGGAGCATCATTTCATGTGCCTGTTGGCCATTTGTATTTCTTCTTTGAAGAAATGTCTGTTCAGGCCCTCTGCCCATTTTTTTAACCAGGTTATTTGTTTTTTTGGTGTTGAGATATATGAGTTCCTTATATATATTGGATGTTAACCCCTTTTCCGAGGAGTCATTTACAAATATATTTTCCCATACTGTAGGATGCCTGATGCTTTTTTGTTCTGCTGATGGTATCTTTTGCTGTACAGAAGCTTTTTTGTTTGAGGTAGTCCCACTTGTTCATTTTTTATTTTGTTTCTCTTGCCCAAGGAGATGTGTTCAGGAAAAAATTGCTCATACTTATGTTAAAGAGATTTTTGCCTATGTTTTCTTCTAAGAGTTTTATGGTTTCATGCTTTTTATTCAGGTCTTTGATCCATTTCACGTTTACTTTTGTGTATGGAGTTAGAAAATAACCCAGTTTCATTCTCTTACATGTAGCTCTCCAGTTTTCCCAATGCCAGTTGTTGAAGAGGCTTTTTCCCCATTGTATATCCATGGCTCCTTTATTGTATATTAGTTGACCATATATGTGTGGGTTTATATCTGGGCTCTCTATTCTGTTTAATCTCCTTTAATATTTATCCTGTAACCACATTAAGCACAATGAACAACATTTTCACACTATCAGACTTTCAAAAAGTTAATTCAAAAATACAATTTTCAATTGATTAGTTAGAGAAGAGGAAGATTTGGGTTAACTTAGAAAGAACTCCAAACCCATTTTTTCCATCTTTAAACTTGAAAACTTATTTTAAAAAAGGTTTTAAAAGTTTCTAGCCACAGTCTATAAAATATGTACATTCTTGGGAATTTTTTGTTGCTGTCTAAGGATCTAATGATACCTGTGTTATCATAATATCAATGATTCATTTCATCCACATATATTTTCTGAGTGCCTACTTTAACAGAAATTTCTAGTTGTTGGAATACAAAAATAAAGATATTTTTTTTCGAGGTTCTCACAGTCTAGTTTAATGAATAGCAGACTTGTAAGAAATGACTAAACATAACTCAAAAGTGATTGATTTAGTCATCGTTGTTGTTATTTAGACTTTTTCCTTTTTAAAACACAAAAAAAGGTTAATTCCAAAAGCTATTTCTGAATCCATTTGTTTGTAACTTTAAAGTATCGCAAGGGTTTTCACATGTATTTCCTTGATGCTGTTCTAACAAAATTTAAGTGTGAGTTGTCCCTTCACACCTTTAAAGCCAGGTTCACATTTTTCCAGGTTCAGTTTGCTATACCACGGAACTTTTTCCAAAATAGATAAATTTTATCTACATTAAAAATTAGAGGCTCTTTATCACCAGTCTCCCCAACACACACATACACACACACACACACACACACACACACACACACACACACACACACTATCTCTCTCTCTCTCTCTCTCTGATGCTCTCCAACTACAGAATGCTCCAGTGTCTGTTTCCCTTCTCATCACTGTGTTGATGTTTAGAGTCCAACAGGCATTGAATCATTGCATGTTCAAAAGCTTCACTAGAACTTTCATCAATAGTATCTTCACCTTGCCGACAGAAATCATCTTAAATCGCTGATCAAGAACTTCACGCGGCTCCTCAATGCTATCAGATGATTGTAGTATTTCCCTAGTTACCATGGGCTGCGTAGCAAATGCTAGTAGTAAGACGTGTCTATGTACAATGTATAAAAGAGACAGATGTTTAAAATCAGAGAGCAGCGAGAATATTACGAATATTGCAAATGGATGACTTCGCAGTATGGTAAGAAGGACAGATTTTGAAGGATGAAGATGAAATGATGCCATCAGTCATAAGCATAGCGCTTCAAATACAAAGAAAGGTTATGAGCAAAACAGAGAGGCTTCTAAATCTGAAGCTAGAGAATAAGCATCCAGGCTGGAGGACCACTCATGTTCTAATAGAAAACAAGAGAAGATACTGAAACACGAGGATTAGTAAGAAGGCAGAATGATTGAATGATAGGAGGTGACTTGAAGAGTCAAAAGATTGTTGGAACCAGCAGTCAGGGTAGAAAAATAAGCGGGGAAGATGAAAAGTGGTGATAAAGTGGAATGGCTGGGCCGCTGCAGGTAACACAGTTTGACTTGGGGAGTGAGGAGGCTGAGGTAGCTTGGACAGCAAGGTCATTGGGAAAGAGACAGTAAGATATGAGCAGCCAGGTTATGAAAACATCATATATACATCTATTGAAATCACCAATAATTAAGGTAGGAGTATAATGGAGAGCATGTGGGTGAGCCAGGAGCTGAAATCACCAAAAAAAAAAAAATGTGGAGGTGGGTGATAACCTGAGAGTCAGTAGATAACAGGCACAATATACAATAGTAATATTACTAAAAACCTCAAAACTGAGCATAAAGACCAATAAACACATTTTAGCCCCAGAAACCTTAGGCCCGTAGAGCACTAGAACCATGAATTACATCAAGCCCTTTGGTATGTTTATCTGATAGTACACTAAAAAGAAAAAAAATTTGGATTCATTGCTAAAAAATAAAAACCAGGAGAAATCTTATGAAAATCCAGATTTCCATCTTCTCTTGAAAAATGGAAAGTTTGGGCTCAAACTGACACATGGGAATAATAGAGTGGGACTGAGTGCTGAATGCCCGTTTAGACACACTCCTTCTAATTTGCCACAGTCTACACCACTCCCTTGTGCCCATCTGGCCTCTTTTACCCAGTTACTTATTTATATCACTTATAACCATTTGAGTTTTCAACTGTGTTTTAAATTAAGAGATAATGTTTTAGTCAAATAACTGTACAGAATTGCTATAACTGTTCTTAAAAATGAAATTTAGAGGAGGAACAACAATAATTCCTTCTAGTTAGGCTTGAAGTTTACATATTTTACCATACTGCCCTACCAGTTCACAGTCAATCATATTCATTTAATCATTTCTAAATTATAATTTAGTTCAAATTGTATTCTAAATATATGTTTTGCCTCATAAAAGTAAAGATTAATTGCACAAAAGCTACTTTAAAGATTATACATCCAACCTTCTTAATTCATAAGAAGAGAATGGAAGCACAGGGAGTTGAAATAACATGTTCAAGGTCATGGAACTGTACTGTATGGCATAACTGCACTCAAATTCTTCTCTTAACCCTCCAGGATTAAATTTAAAGATCATAACTTCTTTGGTTTCGGGTCTTGGGGAATACTTTTATTGTAAAATATTGCAAACATGGAAGCTTACAGAGTTTAAAATATTAATATTAATATATGTGAACTTATCACCCAGCTTTATTGACTTTTCAATATGTTTATGTTTAGGAATGAAATATTTAGATATTTTAGATATATTAGAAGAGTTGAAACCCTTCCCCCATATCTCCCAAATTCTCATTTCCTTCCTTTCTCATTGTAACAAATTAGGTATTTTTCATTTAGGAATGCCTCTAAACAGAAATAAATGTTAAAGGTAATTACATTTAAGGACAGTTTTTATTCTTATTGAGATATGTGAACCTACAATGCTAAAAGGAGAATGCAAATACAGTTTACTTACAGACCAAATCACTCTACAAAAGGAAATGGGGAGCTGACCCAAATAAATATTCCTCCCAGCAAAGTCCCAAAAGGAAACTAAGTTTTACTGCAAATCATGCATAAGAGATTCATTGGTTTCAATAAGTATCAAATCTTGCTTCTCCAAGAGTAAAAACGAAAAGAGCTGCTTCCGAGCAGGGCCAGCTTCATGGATATGCAACCGGGGCGATCACACAGAGCCACGTAGCTCAAAGAGTCCCAAGGTTGGTTTAGTGCTCTGCTACTGCCTTCTTGAAATTCTGTATAGTTTTTGACCGGGGGGAGGGGGGGGGTCTCACTTTTTCATTTTCCCCCAGGCCCTGACAATGATGTAGATGGCTCCGCACCCAGGGCAAGTGGCAGCTGAACTGAATGAACCTTCCATCCACAGCTTTTTCTCCTGAAGATGCAGCTATCTTCCAGGAACCCTTGAGTTGATGATGAGAGCTGCCAAATTCACTTTGTCCTCAGGAGGGTGCTGTTCCATATGTAATAGTCCAGATCTTAGATGCTGACTTCTTGCCTCATTCCCCAATACACAGCTAAATATAAAACTGGGAATGTTTAAGTAGGATTTTAAAGGCTGAGTTACTTCAAAAGGGAAGCAGACATGGAAATACAAATGGATGAGAATTACAGCCATTTGTCAAGCTCTTACCTTGTGCCAAGCACTGTGCTAAGGCATAGTAAATGCAGTAGTTTTATTTGCATACCTGATGCTATAGATGTTATTATCTCCATTTTACAGGTAACACAACTGAGGAACAGAGAACTTAAGTACTTTCCCAAGGGCAAGTAGGTAGTAAAAGGAAGAATTAGAATTTGACCCCTGTTCTGTCTGCTTCCTTAGACCGTGAATGAAAGGCTTTTGTTTGTTTTAATCTAAGCATAAAAAAATCCAGAAAAAGTGAAGTAGCACAGTTATTTTTAAAGGATTTTTAAAAGGACTGTCCATGTTTAAATCATGCCATTTTAATTTCATTTTAACTATAAATCAGTACCTTTCAACCCAAACCACCACCAACTCACTTTTACAAATGGAACATTGGGATATTTGAAACCTTGTATGCATTTAGGCTTCCCATAAACACCTACCTGTGGGGTGAGGAAGGTAACTATCGATGGGTAATTTTTAAATGCAACTCAGTAAACTAACACCCATACAGAAGATACATACATATTTCCTAGCAGGGGTTCATATTATTACAACGGAAGATGGTCCTTGCTATAAAATGAAGCAGTTATATAGGTGTCACATTGGATATATTTTCTCATAAAGTTTAAAGAGATAATACATATCAGATTGAAGAAATTTCCTTTGTTTCCTAGTTTACAAAGAATTATTACTATGGGTGGGTGTTGAATTTTATTGAATATACTTTCCACATCTATTGAGATTTTCATATGTATTTCCCTTCTTTTATAAAGAACAAAATGTGTACAATTATATTCATTGGTTTTCCAACATTTAAAACCCTGAATAGCTGAGATAAATTCAACATTAATATTATATGTTCATTTTGTTTTATATTACTGGATTTGGTTTGTTGAATCTATTATATCTTCACTGTCTATTTAATCAGTTTCTGCTCTTATTTTTATAATTCCCTTTGCTCTACTTTCCTTGGGTTTATTCTCTTGTTTTCATTCTAATTTCCTAGGTGTGGCTTGTGTATTTTAAGCCTTCCTTCTTTTTATTTTCTAATATTACCATTGATGGTATAAAATTCCTTCAAATACTGATTTAACTGAACCTCACAAGTTTTGGTGTTTTATTTTTACATTCAGTTTTAAATATTTTCTATTGCCATTGTAAGTTCTTTGTTCTGTGAGTTATTCACAAGTGAATGTTAAAAATCAATAACAAAAAGATGACTAAAAATGAAATAAATTTCTATAATGCATCTATGAAATTTCTTTAGCTTCTAAATTTCTAATTATCCTTAGCATTGCCTTATCTTCTACTCATCCTGTGCACTGAGTTCTAATGTGATGATATTTTTCCCTTTTAAAAATTTTGTTTTCTTTTTCACACTTTCCTGATCGTACTTTGATGCCTTCTCATGCTCTTCAAGTATATTAAACATGCTTTAAAAATATCTGCGTGTTAATTCTGATATATAAATCTTACCGGGTCTAACTGTACAGTTGATTTCTGCTGCATATTGCCTCATATGTTTTTGATTTCAAACTATCAGCTCACATGACTGGAAACTTAATCTGGTTTTCCTGAAGACTGACTTTACTGTGATTTCCCCTAAAAAGCATCTATTTGAGCTTTGTCAAGTGTCTGTCAGACACTGCCTAACATGGGACTACTTTCAACTAAATTTTTTCTTTCAAGTTTACGAGCCACACAGGAGTGTGAACTGTTGCCCAAAGCCTTGGGCTTGTATTTGAGAATTCTCAGGAGAGATTTATTTTTTAACTTTTCCACTTACAGTCAATGCTGAAAAGACAAGTGTCTCTCTCAGGGTGTTATCCCCGCCCCCGAACCAATTATCCTTTGAGGGCATCGAGTTCCCAGCTTGAACAAATGGCCTCTGGACTACCTTCCTACTTCCTACCTTCCAGGTCCCAGGATGTTCTCCGGTCTCCCAGGTGAAGCATTAATACCCAAACCCATGGCCACCAGGAGCAAAGACACTTTAAGGGCAGCACCACACCAGAGCTACCAGACCTTGCTGGTTTCCCACTTTCTCGTCTTTTCTGGCCTGGGCTTTTTATGACCTTACTTTGCTCTAGTTCAGTCATATCTTTCAAGCACTATTATCAAACACTTCTTTGGTGTTATACACCAGAAAACTTTCCCCGGGCTGCTCTATACTTTGTCAGAAATGGAAATCTAGAAATCAGTGTAATAAAGAGGAAACTATGGCATGGGTACAAAATACTTTGTTTATTCAGGTATTTTTGGGTGCTAAGAAGAAAGCTCTGTTTGATGATCATTGAAGGCAAGAGTGTTGGTCAGCGAAGTGACTAACTGAGGATGTGTGTGTCCAGGACAGTCCCTCTTTAGGCTTCACGTCAGAGATTTATTTTTTCTCCATTTACTTGAATGAATATTTCTCCACTTTACTGTCAAAAGTTCTTTTTTTTGGGTGATGAAGTGTGGTGTCCTTACTAAGCTAAAGTTTCTTTGGTCTCTCATGTGAGAGATTTATCTGCTGTGTTTTCTTGTCATTCAGTATAAAGAGATAAGGACACTGTTTGGGTTAAAATTTTCTACAATATAGGCCGCCTTTACCTGCTTGAAATGTAAACATCCACATTTTTATGGAGGTCATATTTCTGAGAAATGGTAAAAGTAATTATGGGAAATGAAAAATTATGACTGGGGAAGTAGGTAATTATTGCTAATAAGTCTTAACTGCTTTAATAATTTGAATGTAACAGAACTTACAGTAAAATTATTGTTTTATCTTAATGTATTATAAAGTTTTAAAGATATATAAAAGATAGAAACCTAGTATAATAAGCTTAAAAACTAGTTACCCAAAGGGGTAGTATTTCTGTTATTTCCTCCCTCCCATGCCATACCACCACGCAGACAGAAATACTGTTCCCAATTTCATATTGATAATTGCGATTCCTCTTTTAAAAATATTTTTTGCGTCATATATATATTTCCATTAGTAAGGTTTTCATTCTAGCTTGAAATCAATGGCCTCTCATTGTATATATTCTTTTACAACTTAATTTTTTAAATCTAATTATTATGGATGTAAGAAACATCCATATTTACTTGATGTGCTCTTATTCATTATTTTCACTGAAATATAGAATCCACTGTGGTCAGAATTATATAACTATTTTCCTGGAAGTGTATATTTAGACTTTCTTCAATTTATTATTTCAATAAGCACTTCTGTGAAAATTCTTCTACATGTTTCTATGTGCCATTAAAATATGTTCAACGTATGTATACATCAAAGAGTTGAATTACTGGATTAAAGGGTATCCTCATTTTCAATTTTATCCTAATGACCTAATTTTACCTTAATAACCTTTTTAAAGGCCCTTTCTCCAAATACAGTCACATTCTGAGGTACTAGGGGTTAAGACTTCTGTAAATGTTGACAAAATGGAGTTAACATTGACAATGAGTCAACTAAAATAGAGTAAGAGGGCCATTAAGGAAATAGGGTCCTTTTCTCTGAAACTTACTGTTCTCAGAAGAGCATTAAACTTGTCATTCTGTCAGATGGTAAACATCCTGGATAAACATCTGCTGCCTTGCAACAAAGTGGACTTTTTGCACAGAGGATAGCCTTAGCAACCAATTATACATAGCTCAAGGTAGGTTACAATAGCCTTAGCCCATCATGATTCCTCCAAAACAACTCATGTAAGCCCTAGGATGAAGTTCCCCTTTATGCCTTTAAAAACCCTAAGCTCTTTCCCCTCTTCCAGCATACATGGGTTTCCTCCCTGATTTATGTTCTTAGATTGTAATCCCTAAGGCCCCAGGTAAATGCAACTAATTGCCTTTTTTTTGGTTAATAATTCAATATATGAATTTTGCGGAGACAAAATTAAGTCCATAATATCAAATTACACGGAAAACTGCTATGATTTAATATTTCATTTCTTTAATTTGTAGAACAATTTGGGGGAGAATTGGCATCTTACCAATATTCTAATTCAAGAACATTTATTCAAGTATCCTTTAGAGTCTTTCAATAAAATTTTAATTTTTTCCCTAAAAATCTTACACATTTGTTTGATTCATTTCTAGCGTTCTCATATTTTTAGTGGATATTATTAAATATACCTGTTAAAAAGTATATTTCTCAGTTTTATCTTGTCTTAAATTGTGTGTGTGTGTGTGTGTGTGTGTGTGTGTGTGTGTTTAAATTCTTTCCCCACCTAGATCTAAGCTGCTGCTTCTCTGCAATTATAAAACTCTCACAGTAATTTCTGGTATTTGGGATAGTATCACGGTTAGTTATCTACCCTCTGCTGTGAGTTAAATTTAAAAGTGTCTCTGCCAGTTTCTAACCCAAGAGCATAACTTCATTGACTCAATGTGCCAGGTAGAATTTTCTATTCACACACTATCTAATCATATATACTTGAATACAAATTTCCTTTTCTTACATCAGAAATACCACCAGATAAAAACTACGTCAGATTAATAGGCGCATGTTGAGTGGGCAGGACGCCTCTTTCAGTCAATGGCTTTCTAACTTTAGCAAATCATTCCTACAGATTTTCACTCAAATGATGTTCCAGGTTAATCCCCATTTCTCCATGTCAGAGGCCTTTGAGGTGGCTCACAAATGATCTAAATCATGAGCGATCTGTGAGTACTAAGGTCCTCTTTTGATAGCAAATGAGAGTTTAATATAGTCTAGATACTGTTTTAAGTGTTTACACACATTATCTCTTTTAATCTCCAAGCACAGACTCAAGTTCAGGCTCTTTTTTCAGGTTGTATCCTTGCCCAATGGCAGGTCTGTTTCCTTCGGGCAGGAGACACTTTTCTTTCCCACCTCCATCACTACTGGGAATATTCTAATTATCCTCAACATTTACATGTCTCAGAGCACACATAGTTACCAGCCAAAAAAAGAAAAAATAAGTAATAAGATCTCCATCAATAAAAAAAGAGAAATTCTTCAAACAATTCAAAGGTCACCATTTGAACCGTCTTGGAATTGCTCTGTAATTTACCTCTTTCCAAGATTATTATTTATGGGAATAATTGTTCTATGTGTGTGAAACTCTATTCTTAAATGGAAGTGTGGTCCTGCTCAGAATTTCATCTTAATTACTTTCATTCATGAAAACATTTCATTGATTATTCCATCATATTCCCATAAAGGAAAAATACTGTAACATTTAAAATTTCTTCTGGGATCATAAATCTTTATTACATTTTTATCTTGATTGAGTTATCATTATGGTTATCAGAACAAGAACATTTCTTAATATTCTTACCAAAACCCTGAAATCTAAACATCAATTTGAAAATTTGAAAAGTGAAAACATTTTTGTAAGCTAGCAACAGACATATTTGGCTTAGTAAACCTGTCCAAAATTGATATAGAACATGTATTATCTGTCAAACAGCACAAATATGTTATATATTTTGATAAATATTAATCATAAACATTAAAATTCCAGTGTCACTTAACCTCTTAATAAAGGAGAGTGCCTTTTAAAAAGTTAATTTAAAAATCTACAGATAAATATTAATTTTTGCCAAAATGAGTAAAGGATAACCATAAATTATATTGCAATTTTTTTCACTTTAATTGATGAAAGAAGTTCTGTTACAGAAATGTCACTCAGTTCTTGGAATTCTTTGAGTTATATGCACAAAAATTATATAATGATTCATGATCAAACTATGTTTAATAGTTTGCAATTTGGATTCTCTTTCAATTTCTTCTTCTGTCTTCACAAACAAGGAATATGGAATCCCCCAAACTTGCATTAGTTTTTTACCCACTCATGAGAGATGTTCACTTTCTCCATAACTACACAAATATTTCAAGTTGTTCCCTTTCGTGGTACCTAAACATGTTTACAATCTAAGGAATTTTCCATAACAATTTAGAATAAGTGTGATGTTTAGCTATTACTTTGGAAAGTAGAGAAAGGGAAATTGTTGAAAGGGATTCTCTAATCACAGGTGCCTTTTCAAGCACATCAATTTCAGGATAGAGTACGAATGGAAGTTAGTTAATCTGGAAATGAATTCTTTTAGAACTCTATTTGAAATGTTTCTAGTATCCACAGAAGTACATATGCCCTGCAGACCATGGCTACAGGCAATGAAGAATCACTGATCACATTAATCAGGGCAATGATATGCTCAGATCTCTCCCTGGCTTCAAAGGAGAGAGAGATTAATAGGAAGTAGTGACACAGAGAGACTGACACCAATGGTTAAAGGAGTAACACTGGCCCACTCAATGTGAGCCACCAAAGGACACTGGAGTTGGAGAAGTTGTTCTAAAACTGCTAGTGGTGGCTCAGAACTGCAGATTGGTACTATTAACTCACAATCCCCTTGATGGTTTATACTCAACCAGAACCTAGGCATTATGTACTAAGAACCCCAGGAAACAATGGCATGGGATATATATATATTCACATATATGTGAAATTATCCATATATATATGTGTGTAATTATATATATCTATGAAATAACCTTGAGATTTTGTTGTTGTTGTTTTTTTAATGGAGTTTTCAGTAATCTAAATTGAAACAGAAAATACCAAGAAATGATGAATCATTTCCTGGAGTTGTGGATGTTTGGAAACTAGTAAAATAAATCAACTTCTCCTCCCATAAACAAAGTCTGTATTTTGGGTAAACTGACCTGAGCAATATACTATGAATTCATTCTACCTAAATACTATGCACCCTTTAAAGATTATCCCCTATCTGATCTGATTTCTGAAACTACCAAATGAAACAAACTTACAGCAATCTCCATTTTGTACTAAATTGTTCAGTTAATTCTGCTACCCTGTCCCTTCCATATTGTCTTGAGACTTCTCTCTGGGTTGTAATAAATTATTATTAATTATGGGCACTTAGAATTTAGTTCTCCTAATAATTTAGTTTGTATCTTGTAAAACCCATGAGATTTTAGTTTAGAAGTATTTTTAGCACCTGGAGATAGGTCCTGATTCTAAAGCTTCTCTGAGGCATCCAGAGGGTCCAGTACAGCCCCACACAGAACAGATTCAAGAAATGTTTGCCAACTATTTAAATCTTAGCATCCTTGTCTTCATGATCTTTTAGAGAGGCTATCTCTTTCTCCAAGTTCTCTGTGAATCATTACTTGCTGTGTCTCAGAAAGACAGTTGAGTGATCAAATAAACATGAGAAATGTGAGTGACAGCTAGGACTTCTTTATTAAAAGGCTGATATTTTGGGCACCTCCTTTCCACAACATTAAGAACAGGGTTTCTGCAACACCCCAAACTTTACTCTTCGGTTGTAAAACTGAACAGGGAACTTTTAAAAGTCCAAGGATGAAAAAGGATAAAGGAAGAGAACATCTATTTAACTCCTATTGTGTAAGGGATAATTTATATATGCTGTTATATCAGAAGTTTCTTAGGAAAGTGTGGGGTGACAAAAAAATTCTTTAAAAGTACCTGGTGTCAGAAACCCTGTTTTGAAGGTTCTTCCCAATCTGCAGGAACTTTCAGATCCCAGATGCCTTCAAGTAACCCAGGGACATTCACCTAAGATTTTATATGGAGATGTTGTATAGGAACTTCCAGAATAAGATGAAGGGCGTGAACAACTTGCCCACTTTCCTATAGATCATTCAAACTACCAAATTCTATCTAGTAGCAAAGAGAAGGAAACAGCAAGAATGGGACTCCTGAAAACATCCAGCCAAGGTCCTGGTGTGGTTAAGACCTCAGGCTTGCTTCTTAGAACAGAACCACAATAGCTTCACTGTCTCGGGGGCCGGGAAAATGATTCCCATGCAGCTAGAGCCCAGTAATGGACTGCAAAGGAACTGAGGGCCCATATCTAGAAAAGGTTATGCAAGGCTGAGTCAACTTAGCTTGGGGAATTGATGATCTCTGCATGGCAACTTGATTTCCGGCTTCTTGGAGTGTAGCTGAGGGCAGTCGTAGACCAAGATCTATGCTGGTAAGGAAACATGGAAGAAAGGAAAGACTACTACTAAACATTTTTAGAAAGGATGAATTTGATCTTGATTCTGTTGCATTGATTTTGAGTTAGGCACTCTGAGCTTAAATATCCCTTTTTACAGAAAAGGGAATAATAACCTACCCTGCCTATACAATGGAAACATCATGAAGATTGAATTTACTTAATCAATTCTTTAAGCAAATATGTACCATGTATTTTCTATGTGTCAGGCACTCTGCTGCATGCTGGATATAAACTGGTGAGCCCAGATGTGTTTCTTGGCCTTGTGAAGCTTTCATCTAACACAATGTCGCTCATCCTTAATGCTGAATAACGCTTTGCTGTGGGATGCTGTCCTGTGCACACCCCGCAGCAGTGTTCCTTCCCACTCGATGCTGGGCAGGCCTCTTCTCCCCGTCATGACAACCAAAAATGTCTGTAGACATTGTCAAATTGCCCTGGGGAGGTATAATCATCCTCATTTGAGAAACTGTTCTAGGGGGAATCACGAGGCTTCTGAGAAAGGGAAAGCAGGGTTTTTCCCTTTCTCCTATCGGATATGCATTGGGAAGCATCCCCTGGTGGCAGCTATTTGTAACCAAAAGGGGGATAGACTAATCCTGCATGTGGCAGAATGAAAGATGGAAATAACGTGGCACTCTGCTAAGATAGTAAAGACCTAAACTCTGGAGTTGGCTCTACCTTTGACCTCTGGATTGACTGTGAAGTGAGATGATGCATTTCCGTATCATTTAAGTGAAATAGTTTCTGTTGCTTGCAGCTGAAAGATTCCTAACTCATATGACCTCTCTTCATCTCCTCTTTCTTCACCTAGAAAGTGGATGTAATCATACATTATTTGTCTTGTAGTGTGGATAAAATGTTGTAAAAAAAACCTTGCCCATCATTGGGCATATTGAGTGTATTTAATCAAGTAACCAGTATTATCACATCTATTGCAGCTCTTTCAAGACACTCAGCATCACTTGTGTGTTTCTGTTTAATGCTGATTCTTAATATGTGCTTCCAATACTACTTTTCATCAGAGATTTCCTTGGAGAATATTGCCTTAAACGTACTTTGCAACTTGCCAGTCACTATTATTTGTTAACCCAGTAATGATGTCTGTGTTACTTAAACCTGCAGTATCCCTGGCAATCTGACTGCTCTTACCTCTCTACATGTGTACTCATTCTTCAGACTGTATATTTCTATTATAGGGATAAGATTTATTACTGCATTCCTCCCACTTTGGGATGAAGAGCCACTTCCTAAGAGGGACCTCCTGAGCTATAAACTGTATCTGCAGTTGGGAAAGAACATGGACATTGTGACCCTTTCAGTGACGGCAACATTAAATGTCCTTATCCACATTGCAGTGGCCATTCAGGAGGTTTGTCATAAGGGTAACTGGTGCTCATCACATCCAGCTTTCCCTTCCTTCCTGGGCTCATACAAACATCCTGGGCCCTGGCAGTCAGGTGAAGCCATGGGACTAATTCTGGACACTAGTCTGAGCAAAGTGACATGGGTTATTCCTGTCCAGCAGCACTTGAGAGTGGGTGTGAGCTCTGCAAGTTCTCTCTTTTGTAACTTTGGAAGCTGTTTTTCCCAGATGGTGTAGCCATAAGATAGGAGTCTGGATCCCTGCTTGGAAGGGAATAGCTTTGGAGAGCTGTCTGATCTGCAGGAGATTTCGTAAGTGAGATATAAACTTAGATGTGTGAGGCCACTAAGGTTTCTAGGGTTGTCACCCGAAACATAGCCAGTCCTACTCTAACAGGGTATCCGTCTTTGTCCATTTCATGTCACATGTCCTGTGGCTACACTAAATCCATCTTATTCCAGATAGAAATCCCTTTATCTGAAATCTGGGAAGGAGGTATTCCACATTAGTGAATTTTCCAAATACCCAAATAGAACCAGGACATTGAGCAAACACTACTTGTGATCGTTTTCCCACATGCCTGAATGAAAACTGAGCAGGTCTTGTGCATTTTCTGTTCAGTCTTAGAAAACACACAGTCCTACAGTTATTTTAAGTTTCAAGCACACTCTCAGTTCAGTATTTAGATTGCCTTGTGTAATATTTTGATCAAAACTCTAAACTCCCATTTTTGTCCCTTCCCTCCTCCAGCTGTGTCTTCTCAGACTGGAGGTCTCGGCAGGAAGGGGGCATCTGGATCTCTCCTTCTCCTGTCCCTGTTCCTCTATTCTTCACGTGCTACCTGTGGCTTGCACATGGCAAAGTGTGAGGAGGTGAGATAAGGGGATGGGAGAGTTTTTTAAACTTGGCTTGTAGCTTTTTGTCTATGACTCTGGATGATAATTAAATTGGCACTTCTGGGTAGGCCTGGCAGATAATAAAGGCTGATTTTCTCTAGGAGTGATTTTTTTAGGCTCTGTGAATGGGCTATACTGATTCTACTGTCTTCCATTTCTTTTGACCTAGGCAGATGCATCCCTATTCTAGATGGTAAGACTTGTGATTGCTTTCTCAGCTCCCAGGTATCTTCTTGCTCTTCCAGGTCACTCTATTGAACATGATCCAAGAAGACTCCACATTGATAGGTCCTGTGTGGCCCCCACACAGTCCATAGGAAACATTCCTGCATCATTTGCCTTGACAAGCGCTGGCATAAAGGCTGATCTCAATGTGACAGTGCTCTCCTGGCTCTGGGTCCCTAAACTAATCAGTCACCTTCTTTCCCATTCTCTCCTTAGCCTGCAATCCACTTTTGCTTTCTTAGGCACTAGCCTTCTCCTTGGGATCTTACAACTGCAGAGGACACATAAAATCTTTCCAGGTGGTGCCCTTAAAGACCTTACTGAGATTGAGGTAAGAAGACTATAATTCTATTTCTATTCCAGTGAGGATCAGGTAGAGATTCCCAGCAAGGTAAATACACTCCTGAAAGACATCACCTTTCCCATTTTTCCTATCTGACCCCATTTTTATTTTTTATTTGACTGAGGGGTTTAAGAGACCTGAACTAGTTTGTCATAATAATTTTCTTTGTAAATCTCTATCTGGGAACCTATGGGAATATTCTGTCTCAGCTCATCTTAGCATCCTGATATGTATAGTATGAGTGTCTTAACTGGTACTAAGATAGGGCAAACAAGCCCCATTTTAATATCTTGCTACATGAAGCTTATTTTTTTTAATTGTTGGATGCTTTTTAATAATTTTTCAGTGGCATATTTTAAGGGTGTTATATACTGTTCTGTAAGCTAAATTATTTGTAGGTCACTGAAGTTTTATTATGCATCTGTACATTACACCTAAAAATTCATGCCTTTGAGCAGTACTGATATATTAAATTGGCTTATTTCTACATCAAATGGCCCCAAATGACTATGCTTTAATAGTAATGTCACATGAAGAAACTGAAGAAAAGAAAATTTAGGGTATATGGTTTGAAGAAAATGACATTTGAGAAATATTAAATTATTGTTTAAACATTTGAAGGATTATCTTGTGGAAGAGTAGAATTATTTTGTGTTGCTTTGGGGGTAGAATCAGAACCAATCCATGTGGAATTTTGGTTCAATATAAGGAGGAACTTTTAGATGAATAAAACTGTGGCATCAACTAGTCATTTACCAAACACGTGTCTCCTTGTCCTGGGCACAAAGTTAGGTAACATTTCCCAGCCTCCCTTGCAGTTAGGTGTGTCCATGTGATCAAGTTCTGACCAATGAAATGTGATGTTTTCTGATTTCAGGCCTGGTCCATAAATAATTTCCTTGCATAATCCTCCATGCTCTTTCTCTTTCCACTGGCTTCCTGCTGATAAATATGGAAGCCTTGGAAGCTATATGCCAAAGATGGAAGGAACCCGTGACATGAATCAGTGCTTAGAGGGAAGCCTGCCACCCATCAGGTAACCTAATTTGGACCTTACTTGACTAGATTTATTTGGTAGATTATCTGTTACAGACATTGGCACTACCCTACCTAATCTGGAAATGTAAAGGGCTCCTTTGGGAAGTACTACTTTCTTTGTTGCCAAGATATTTCTTCAGCAAAGAGGTCTTAGAAGGAATTAAACATTTGCACAAGGACTGAATTACATGTTCTAAGTTCTCCTCTAATACTGAGATTTTTATTATTTTATTCACTCAAAGATTTTCTAACTTCCTACACTCTCAGACTTTCATTTTGCAGGTGGGAGCACATCTCCCTTTATTAGTTTTCCAATCTCTCTTTTAATTTGCTGCTTCTAAAATGCTATGAATATTTTAGACAACCTAACCTGTTAGAGCTGAGCTTAATAACAATCAGTATGAAAAAGGCAGGACATGAATTATATATGGAGAAGGATTCCCATTTTGTAATACATTTATATTCATACTCACATAGAGAAAGAAAGAATAAAATGAAATACACAAAATAGCATAGTAGTTATTTCTGTGTGCCAGCATTGCTGTCTGTTGATGTTCAGTTTTTTTCTTTAAACTTCTCCATTTTATTTAAACCAAAAAAGATTCTTTCCTCCAATAATCTAAAGAAAAAAATCAAATAACTAGTAAGGTTACTTTAAAAATTACAAGTTAATACAGTCCAATCTGGGACTTGTGAGGTTCATATAGGAAATTAGAATGCAGCTTTGATTTTTGGATTTTGTCATATCCATTATTTCCAGACAGTCAAACTGTGTCAACAGTTCAGGTGACTGACCACATGGCCTCCAGCTAAGTGATACCGCTTTATTGTACACACCTTCAATTTTGTTTATATATATCACAAGCCTCTGTTTCTCATTGCTCTATAAAAAGGAAAAGCAAGGAAGAAGCTGCCTTGTGATTGGTGGTAGAACGATTTATCTCATTCTTTATGGCTCATTTCATTAGCTGATTGTTTACATACCACCTATCGCAACCTCACGTAAATCTTTGATTGGAACAATTATTCACAATTACAGGCTTTAAATGAATGCCTTTGTGAAAGAGAACTTGATGGGGTATTATTCCTTATTCCCACAGAATTATAATTGAATAACTTTCATTATAGCTCTGTTTTGTTTTATTACTCCCTGAGCCCCAATTTAACTTTCAGTTACTTTTTAGTTTGTTTTTCCCCTAAAATCTGCAGCTATCATTTTAGATAGTTATAAATGATCATTTGAACTTGGGGATATTCTAGGTTGGTAGTTAGCTATAAAAAGAGCATGTTTCGCTGATGTCTTTTATTTCAATCCCTATTTTATTTCTTTCCTTAAAATGATTCACAAACTAAACTAGCCATGGAAGAAAAGTCAACTTTTACAATGTAATTAGACACCTGAAAAATCTGATTAGTAGTCTCCTCTTGACTCTAAGGCACAGGGAAAGTCTACATATTAACATGTGTCAAAATGAATGGAAGTCTGGGAAGATTTATAAAACAATTCATTGAAGATTAGATTCTACGAGCATTGTATAATCATATACAATCAATTACGCAACACATACTTACTCCAAGGATCAGGACCATTCCTTTATAATCACACACACACAGGTACACCATGCAGAATGCATACACATACATCCTTATTTAATCAACTGGATCTCTCAAATAATGAATCTTTTTGTGTATGTGGAGTGCTTTCAGGATGAAATGACAACAGCATAAATTGATAGCAAGTATTAATTCAGAACATGTTCATTTCAGACTCCTGTTCAAATTCAGATACAAACTCATTTACAATCCACTATACTAGAGAATGACACACCTTTGGAACTAAAGGCCGTTACAATGATTAGGTGAAACAGTCTCTGCGATTTCCTTCTATATCTATAGGATTTTGCAATAGAAGTAACTTTTCCTACTGATAATCTCTATGGCTATAAGACTTAGTGTTTGATCATAACTCACTAAAGATTCAGTTACATTTATGATTCAATATTACAAATGCAGGACAGTATTTTACTATGCTTTACATGCATTTTCAATTAAAAAAAGGATCAAAAACATTAGCAAAGCCTTTTGATTTGTTTTCTGATTGCATTCTTCTTGTAGAAATTTTTGCAAATAAAAAATAATAGAAACAGGAAAAAAATTTTTCACTAATCCTTCCCTGAAGTAACTATTGCTGAATTTCTGAAGTAAATATATTTATTTATTTGGTTGCTAGATTTCTAGGAATGTAATATCTGCCTCTGAACTAGAAACTGTTTCCTGTTCTATATTTTACCTATACGTTCTTCACCAACCCCCTTTTTTTTAACGATTTCAGTGAAATTCCATTATACACAAAAGATTTGTGTCCGTGATACTTCAGGAGAAATGTCTGTAGAATGCATTCAAGAATCAAAATCATATGGTACATATGGAATATCAAACTCAGTCTTTCACAGCATTTTATATCTTAAGCTTTTTTCTACGTTATTTTTTGAAAAGGTTTTTTTAATGTTGTATAGAAATTTTCCCTATAGAAGTACTGACTTTTAAATAATGAATCCCTTAGTTTTGGCATTTATTTTGTTATGGAAATAAATATTACTTGCATATATGTTGATATATAATTCTATAATTCTGATTGTTTGTTTAATGATAAATTCCCAGATGCAAAATAATCAGATCAAAGAGTATGAACAGCTTTAACTTTTGATGTTGGCTTCCAAAATTCAATCAAAAAGATTGCAACACAGTCCTACCATTAATCTATGAGGTGCCCATTTTACCACATCTTCATCAACACTGAAACTCTTTACAAACTGATATGCAAAGAATGACATTCCCATGTTCTTTATTTTTTGAACTGCATTAACTACTAATGTTGAATTTTTTATGTCTATTTAGTGGATATTACTTTTTAATACTTATTCCTTTTTATATCTCTTATCGACCTATATTTTCCTTTATCAAGAATGTTAACACTTCCTCTATTATGTATGTTGCCTATGTTTTTTCCAATTTGTTGTCCTACTTTTCACTTTGATTTTAGAATTACTCTTCACTTTAAGAAGTTTGAATTTTTATATGGTCAAATCTACCAAACCTTGCATTTGGTGTCATTTAATTTTCTTCTAGGTATTAATATAATATTTTATGTTTTAGGGTATCATGTGTATTTTGGAGATTCTTTTGAGAATTTGGCAGCTTCTTGTACAATTTGGAAGTTTGCACTTCTTACTGTGTTCATTAGAATTTTCCTGGCAAATTTGGGATAACATTATTAGCATTATCCCAACATAACTTGGGACTTTGGAAAATTCTTGGTTAGTCAGATAATTCAGTTCACCAAATATTACTGTATTCCTTAAGATGTTTTCAGCTGTAAAAGTAAAACAGAACAAAATTTGAAAGTGGCTTAAACAATAATGGATTTTTTATTTACTTAATAAGACATTTGGAGGTGGGCATTTCCATAGTTGGTAATCCAGACAGCTAATTTTCTTGCAAAGGATCTAGGTGTCTTCTCTATTCAGGAGATAATGTTTCCCCTCTATCTGGCTGAAGCTGCATCTTGTCCTAACACAATCAAGTAGAAAAGCAGAAGAGAGCTATTCTTCATCACCTAGCTCTTTTTAATCAGGATGAAAAAATCTTTCCCCAAAGTCCAGAAGTCCAGAAGCCAAACTTCTCCCTACTCTGATTGACTTATTCTGATCTAGGGTTTCATGACACACTCATGATTAAACCAATCACTGATGAAGGGAACAGAATTATCATGATTCTAGATTAATTGGAATGATTGACATTCACTCTGTGGGGCTGGGGAGAGGCCTCTATTCTGAACACTTGTGAGCAGGAAAGAAGTGGCTGTTTTGATAGGCAGCAAAACATGATATAATCAAGTACTGCAAAAAATTTATATTTTAATGTAAAATTAGAATTCTCACTTATAAAATAACACGGCACAGAGCTCCTAAAAACCCATGCACCTTCCTAAATGAGAAGAGCACTGGGAGCATTTCTATTTTTTTGTTCCAATGAGGTGACTCTAGGTAGGCTCCTGATTGGCTCCTAGATGGAGCTGGTCATCAACCAGAAGGCCCAAGCCATGATCAGAAGTGTGGGATTTCAGTCTCGCCCCTTATCCTCCAGAGAGGAGAGAGGAGTTAGAAATGGGGTTAATAATTGATCATGCCTACTGAGGACGCTCTCACAAACCCCAGTGCAGTGGCAGCAGGCTCGGAGAGCTTCCGGGCTGGCGAGCACACCCCTACGCTGGGAAGCTGACTCACCCGAACTCCACAGGGAACCAGCTCCTCTGCCCCAGACCCTCCCAGACATCACCCTGTGTCTCCCCTCATCTGGCTGTTCATCTGGTTCCCTTATCATACTTTTAATAAACTGGCAAACATCTGTGAGTGCTTTCCTGGGTTCTGGGAGCCACTCTAGCAAACTAATGGAACCTGAGAAGGGGATTGAGGCAACCTCTGATTTATAGCCAGTTGATCAGAAACACAGGCTTGATAATTGAGAAGGGAGTAAAACAGAGTCATTTGAAAGGTGATTTAATAAAGGGATAAACAGCAGAAAGAAAACGGAGTAAAAATATATACTGCACTTGAAATGTAAACTTGTGCTTTATAGCTTTCTAGTAGAAATTATTTTATTAATATTTTTGCTTTCATATCAATATTAAAACAGTAATGCTAATTTTCCTATCTTTCACAGGAAGCTATTAATCAATCTCTGGAAAAATCTTCAAAATTTCATTTTGGACCTTAGTATCAGCCACTTCTATTTTTCTGTTACCAGAAGTCACTTATAAAATGTTCTCATTATCTTTGCCTCCTTTAATTTTTTGTACTGTTTTCTTTCTGGTTAAATTTTACTTCCTACACTATCCTTTGTGTAAATAATTAAAAAAAACATAAATTTAAAAAACATTTAAATATTTAACTTTTATGTAGCATTTCCCAATTTATATTTTTAAAATTGCAAATGTTCTCTTATTTGGTCTTCATTTTCTATCATATGTAGTTTTTATTACTATTATTATAATAAATATTAAAGAATTGAGGCTTAGAGGAGTTAAGTAACTTGACTACAGTCACATAGTTAAGTAACCCAGTCTTGGTCACATAGCAAACGGCTAGGACAGGTCTGTGTGACCCCAGAAACTGCTTTCTGCTCTTTACCATGCTGCTCTCGTTGAAAGGGGGATTGCAGGGCAGATTGGGTTCAGGGATAGATATTCATGCAAGGGAGACATTTTCCCCCATTGCTCAAAATTGTATAAATGCCAAACATGGGGTGGAAAGAGACAGGGAGGTGGAATGTAAAGATGACTCATTCTGCCTTGGAAGGACTAGTCATACTCAAGTTGAAAGACAAGGTATTTTAATAATTGTGTGTTGCGTTGGGTGTGCTTTGAGGAAAGAGCGAGTAAGAATGCCCATCTTCTCAGAGGAACTGATATCTGATCTCTGCCTTGAGAGATGAGTGGAAGTGGTAATAGGGCGGTTTGGCAGGAGGAGGCCACCAGCCCCAAAGACAGAGTTACAGCAAGGCTGAATCCAGCAGAGGAAGGGCTGACTCCAGGAGAGAAAGCAGCAGAAACCAGAGAGTGAAGGTGATCGATCACCTGGACCCAACTTATGAAAGGTCCTGAGTATAGTGTCAGGAAGCTTGGATTTTACCCTGGAGACGATTAGAAGTCCTTGGAAGTTTGAATGACTAGCTGAGATACTGTGATTCTCAGCAAGACACCACTTGACCAGAATTGACACACTTTGTTAACAAAGAGTTATGATACATTTTTTCTCACACATTTTTTGGATGGTTATCTTCTGGTTAATCAGTCTGTAAGCATGATTATCCATTCTGGCAGTTGCATTCAAGTCATTTCATCCATATGACAGCTGAAGTTGCCCCCAGAGAAGCCCTAACCTTTCTGAGTTCTGGGTCTTTCTCAGATCTGGGCCACTTAGAAATTTGGGCATCTTTGTCTGTGACTTTAAACCCCTCTGAGCCTGATGACGTCTAAATCTGGCAGGGGAACTGGTGAGAGAAGCTGAGCAATAAGGTCAGCAAAAGAAACTTGAATCAAAGGAAGGCAAGTGTGGGGATCCTGCCCCAAGCTCCATGCGTGGTGGCCATTAGGGTGTCTGTGTTTGGAAATCAGAAGGGGTCTGAGAAATGATTTTTTAAAACTGCAAACTTTACTTCATTGGGTCCTCATATTATCTGTGAAATATAATTATTGTTATTTTCACAATAAAAATGAAAAAAACAGACACAGAGAAGGCTCCTGGTCACAAGCGAATACACGGCAAACTAGGGCTCTGTTCGCCCGCTCTGATGCTCTGCCTGCTTCTAAACGTCTGAAGAGCAAACACAGTCCAGTCTGAATTGCATTTCACTGATTTAATCTTCCTCTTCCTCTTCCTCTTCTCACTGTGGCATAAGTTGTTAAAGGGATTTAGGCCAAAAGGGAGTAGGAGAGGAAAGGAGGAAGTCACAACAGGATAGCATGCCTAAGAGTTAACTACGACACCCTGAGAGCAGAACAGATGTACATCAAAAACCTTAGACTACATGTCTGAGTCTTGTAGGAATTTTGATGTGTGGCCCGTCACTGAACTATTACAAAAGGTAATAGAAATACCGTTTGTGACTTTCAAGTTTGAGATGCACTCATCTCTACTTCCCCCAAGACAAGTATTTCACAGGCATCACCTTAGTCAACCAGCACAATTTGATTCATTCCACTTTGAAGAAGAAAAAAAATCTGAAACTCAAAAAGGACTCAGATTTGGTCATGGTCATGCTAGAGTCAGACTGTAGTGAAGGCAGGCATAATTTAGTTAAGTTTCCATTCATCTGTGAAAATGCTTATATTGCAATAGCCCTTCCTATGCATCCACTCATTCCTATCTCCTTTCACATAAAACTCCCTGTAAATCTCTATGTCTAAATAATAAAGTACAGTTTAGCCAGCTGTTCCATGCTTTGTCCTTAATCTGGATTTTCCATTTTTACTAAGTACTCACTTTTATTCTCACTCTGCTCCATGCAAATCGATACTTTCTAAGCACTGTCCACCTGCGCATTTTCTGGTGTCCATATCTTTCCAAAAAATGTGCCTTTCTCCTTGAAACCCCTTCTAGGTTCCTCCACAGAAACTCCTCCAGTTCCCACAGGGACTTTGCTTCAAGATTCTCTTCAATGCACAGCCATTTAAGATTTCTCCAGTTTCTGCTTCTCCCTCCCCATAGTAATTTCACCCTCTCTGTTATGTCCCTTTCAAGCATTGTGGAGGTTATCTTTCGTTCTGTCTGTCTAGGTCCCTATCCTGAGGCATGGCTGTACCCACTTCTTTGTGGTTTCTTCTCTTAACACCTATTTTGTTTTATTTTGTTTTATTTTACGAGTGGAAGTGCCTATGTTCCTATAGTTCTTTCTGGCCACACTTGTCTGGTCTAGATGGAACTACTGTTTCCAGCTGCAAATTTAGTCAATCAGTCTTTTTTAAGATTTTTAAAACTAGAATTGAGAAAAACACTAGGTCAGGCTCCCTCTGGTGGCCAGCATTGTGAGGCGTTACACTTGGGAGATGGTGGGCCCTGCCACCACTTCCACAAAGAACAGGATAAGCTGATGAGCAGTGAGAAGCAGAAGTTAGAGAAGAGGGAGGAAATCCTGGAAATAACCAGGTCCTGTTTTCTGAGTTGAACATTCCTTGCATTCCATGAGCCTATTAGCCATTTATTTACCTGTTGTCTCTCAGCTCAAACCCACCTCTGTAAATTCTGCAAACTGCATTTCCCAGACCCCTCTGGCAGCTGGCTTACAGAAGGTGCTAGAGGGAGATAGGAAGGCTCAAGGCAAAAGAAGCGTCTCCCTTTCTTTTTTCTGGCTGTTATTATCAATGTCTTACGAGCAGGGACAGCTGGCTAGCTTCCAGTTTCTTTGGCATTCCCGGTGGGTGACTCATCACAGTCCCTCAAAGGAACCAACAGTAGCTGGAGAAGGAAATGCCCCTTCCTCAAAGCGTGAGCATCAAGTCCACAGAGCCACTCCTCTGAGATGCGTGATTCTGGAGACTTCCCCCTTGCGTTTTGCTGCCCCAGCCGGGGGCACATGGCTGCTCCTTGCAGTTACCACCTCTGTGTGAGCTCAGTGTGCCCTTCGTGCCCTTTCAGCCTTCTAGCATCTGTTAAACTCCTATAAACAATTTCCCCTGATAACTATGATTTCTGTTTTTCTGACTCATACGTAGAAACATTTCCTTTTTCTCTAAGGTAGTTTATATTGGAGTTCTGTTTCTTGCAATCAGATCACTTCTGACCACCACGAGCACCCTTTATGGTCACTGATCTAAACAGCAGCCACCATGTACTGAAGTCTGCTACACGCAAGGCACTGTAACTGCTTTATGTGTATACTTTTATTTAATAGTCTCATCACTGTGAGATACCTATTGATCAAAGAGGCCTCTTCCAGGTTTCATCTCTTATCCCTATCCAACTCCCTGCACACACACACATGCTCTTACTCTGTGTTCCTACCGGCACCCAAAGGCCCGTAAGCCCTTTCCCGTCTATCAGCAGCCAGCCGGGCAGCTTCATACCTGTTATCCAGGAACCAGTTTATTCTTTGTACCAAAGAAAAAATGGTATCTAGAGTGCATCTGATATGGAATGATGCTACCCAGTGCAGGGCCAGCCAGGGAGCCCTCCCTGCAGTCCCTCCGCCAGCCTGCTCACTGCTGGAAGCCAGTCCTGACACAAGGGCTGCTGGGCTTTGAATACATTGAGAGCTTTGCTTTCCAGAAACTTATTTTCAAAATCAAGCCTAGTAAAGGAACTTCGGCGTCTCCAAGGCCAGGGACACAGGTCTTGATCTCATCTAAGATGTTAAAGGTCCAAATCTTTATCTGGATACCATCCCAGAGAGGGGAGGTAACTAGGGTCCAGGAAAGAGTATAGAAAAGGCCCAGTATAGGATCCTCCCTTGGGAGCCGGAACATTCTGCCTTGATTGTTGATTCTAATACAGCATCCTCACTGTATTATGTCCTTACTGTTCAGTCCAGTAAAGCTTTTGTTAGAGGAGGGCTCTGATTTATCCTTAATGTTGGGAGATAGTCACCTAGCAGGGACCCATAATAATCTGGTGAAACACCAAATCCATAGCTTTCATTTCATGTCTGCAGAAGTTGAGACATGTTAAGGTGGATTAACTTACCTAAGACCACACAGCTAAGAAATGAGTTTTGAAACTATTTGGCTCAAACCTCATGCTTTAACCATTGTTTCTCACTTTATCACCTTCAGAATGTGGTCAATACATGGTTTCTGTTTATCGTCTCCATTCTTCACTCTCACCCTCAATTTATAGGGCAGTGCCTTGCACTAACCAGAAACTCAAAGAATGAATGTTGAATATCTTTTTATAAAATGCAAAAACAAAACAAAAAACCACCCTCTGTGAACTTAATCTTTTTACTTGTTCCAAGGGCTTTGAGGAGGCCCCAGGCATTTGCTGGGTATTCCCATCTCTGAGACCTCCAGCTGCTGTATCCAGAGCAGTCCTTTTTTCTGTTAAAGAGTATATAATGTTTTTTCCATAAATCTTATCTGAGTAAAGGGTTTCTGCTTCCAAACAACTTGGAAAAAATCCTGATACAGAAGATTCTTCAAGCTACCTAACCTAGTTCCTGCATGTGTGTTTATTTTCTTTTACTCTGATACATAAGAAGCAGACACTTACCTATCTTAAAACGTTGAGCTGCTAAATCCTTAGGGACAGGTCACTAGTATGAAAATACTATGGCACCAAAGAGATGAAAATTGGGAGGTGACAAAGGTGGCAGAGTTATGGTCGTGCTGCACATCTTTGGAGAAAACATGAGTCATGTCTCCAGGCCTGAAAGTGGCATTGCTCTCAAGGAAGAAGCCTGTGTGATTAGGGGGACAGAGGTTGCTGGAATCTCCGAGGATTCCTGGCTTCTGCTACATTCACTTGGTCATTTCATCCTGGTCTCTGTTCAGCTGTCACTTCCACAGAGGGCCAACCTCTGACATACTAGCTGTAAAAGCATCTTCTCCCATTACTCTCCTGGCCCTTAATCTGCTGTATTTTTCTTAATTCCTTTTATCTGTACCTGAATTATATTATATACTTGTGTGTGTGTTTTTGTTTTTTTGTTTTTTGTTTTTGCTTATTGTCTGTCTTTCTGCACTACAATGTAAGCTCCTTACAGGTGGGCAATTTGTCTTTTATATTCACCTGTTTCCCCAGAGCCATAGACACTAAAATCAATTTTTCATTGAATGGATGGATAGATAAATTCCATATGCTGCATATTTCTTGGGTAGAGCTAAAATTCTACAACTCTATGCATTTCAGAAAGGATTTGGAACAGACCTCTAGCCTATGGATTGTTTTTCCTTCTTTGCTGCATTAACCTTAAATTGACTTTTCCTAATATGATCATTCCGTTTACACTGTGCCTCAGTTTTTACAACTAATGGGGAGATAGAAATCCTTAGTAACTGTGAAGTTAACTTTAACTTACATTTGTAAATCTCTTAAGGGAAACCCATGATATTCTCAGACACAGTAAAATCTCATTTGTTCAGCTCCCATAAATTTGTAATGGTATGAGCAGAAATTGGTCTGAAGTATATTTTCTCCATTATTTGAAGTAAGATTTTATTGTGTCAATTAATAGTCTGAACAAGACTGTATGGGAACTGCCTAGCTAATTAACAAAATAAACTCTTGTCTAAGATTTTTTAAAAAGTATTCAGCAATACCGGTATACCTGTGTTCCAATGGTTTAAATGGCTGATCTCTATTGAGTAAAGCAGACACAATAAAACCTTAAGCTAAAATGCTAACTTTGGATCTTGTTTGAAACTTAAAACAATAAAACTTTTCAGAGACCGGGGCATGAAATTCTATACTCCATTTCTAGCAACAAACTTTAAGAAGGAATTAGCAAGTAGATGCATTCAAAGATGGTCCCTTTGATGGTCAAAACCCAGATCGCACCTCTAAATTCCTCAATATCTTTGTGTTGCTCATCTAGAACTTATGTCATCATTGCCAGGCAAACTCATCTAGTTCCAGAGTCAGTCCTGATGAAGGCCAGAAGAAAATTAGCCATTTTTGCTCTCAGAAAAGAACAAAATAATATCGTCATTTCTTGACCACCTGCTACATGCCACACACTGAACTATGAACTAAAATAGTATTTCCTTTAATCTTTTGATAAAATCCATCAAATTAGGTCTGGTCTCATTTTACAATGGGGAAACTGAGGCTCAAAGAGGCTAATTAATTTGTGCTCCAAAGTTCCACAGCTGGTAAGCAGCAAAACCAGGATAAGAGCCAAAGCTTTTAAGCCCCAACTTGCTGCTCTGATCCATTACTCCAAAGGTAGGTGGTCCTTGGTGCCATGGACTCAGCTTCAGTGTGCTGAATAAACCTCGTGTGCCCCAATATCTTCCAAGTCTTTTCCCTGCAAGAACTGCTATGCCTGTGCCAGTCCGCAGGACTGAAGATCTGCCTTGGTTTTTCTGTCTAGACCACTTGTTATTTCCAATAACAACCTACTGGCTAGGTGCGTGTATAACTCAGATTTGGAACATTCCCTTTTCCCTATGGCAATTCCCAGGGACATATTCCACCCCACTGATGAGAACCCTCTGATTCTCCTGCCTGTCAGGATCACATTTGAGCTTGCTCAGTCTTTTAATATAGCACATTTCGGCCTTCTCCATGCTCTGTGGACAACTTAGCTTTCCTCTGTCCCCTCCTAATAACTATGCCTGTCATCTTTCCTACAAAGTTCCCATCATGTCTTACGGTCTAATACACCCAAGAAATGATAACATCTTTCCATAGTTTAGCCCAAAAACTACTTTGGTAGAGGTTTTCTGCACACATCAGTTTTCATTTTTCTCTTCTATTGTCATGATTGAATTTACTCATTGCTATTGTTCACCCAAGAACTTAGCAAAGCTACCATTGCTGATTTCAGAGCACCTGGAGGTACAGCTTTGTCAGGTGGTGCAAAATCTACTTCTAGATGATTAAACTAAGAGAGGACAAGTTGGCTAACTGAAAGAATTGCAAAGCTTCTAGGCAGATTCTAGGTAAATTAAATACCTTGCTTTCCTTATCTCTGTCTCTTCTGGCCATTTTGCTTGCTTCTCCCAGGCAAATTTCCTCAACATTCCCTGTGTGTCATCATCTTAACCCTGCCTTGAAGACTTCTTCTACTGAACACATCACCCAGAACAATTCTGTTCATCCATGTATTATATGACTGTCTCCTGAATGATCTGATTATCCACAAAACTCTTTAGACAAATTGGAAGAGAGGTTGAAGTTATCTCCCAGCTCTATCTTTTTCTAAACAGTAAATCAACTATCTTTCTCCTCCTGTCTTACTACCTTTCAAACATATTTGCCAGTTAACAACTATTAAGATTTCTTTAATGCATTGGGTTACACCTCCAGTGACAAAATAATAAGTTAAAAAGTAAACTGTATTTTAATAAAATACCACAGTAGAATTGATTTGATTTATAATCTATTTTAGATTTCAGTGCTTAGAGCCCAAGGAGACCTTAAGAGTCAGGTAGTTGACAAAAAACATTTAGTTGGGTGACCAAAGATGTGGACAAGATACCGAGAGAGCTGATTATCAGCTGTATATAGAGAGAAGTACTCTAGTCCACCAGTCCTTTGTTATGTCTGACAATTCTTTGCATATTTTTGGATTCCCTGAAAATACAGAAAATTGGACCACATGATGTTCTAGGTTCTGGGACATATCATGGTTATAGCATATTATAAACATGTTTTAATATTTTATTAAGAAACAGATGTTAACTTATTTATGTTTCTTTTATCTCCTTGTAATCTACCAGATGATTCATTTCTACAATATTCAATATTTCAAAAAAAGTTCTTTCAACCAGACCACTGAGGATCCTTGTACTCTGTATCTATTTTCCCTTCATTATCCCTGAGCCTAAATAATACTTCATTTGAGTGTTCTAGTCTTGCTTCATCTGGAATAAGAGATATTAAAAGAGAGGTCCAGTGTCTATGCTTGGACAAGAATATGAAGGGGATATAGGCCAGCCTGGAGACATCAGGGACAGTGACAGAGCCTAAAGGGAAAGATGAATCTTTGGAAGAGACTTAGACTTATTCACCAGCCACCCCTCACCACTGAAAGAATATTCTTCTGGTTCCAACCTACAAGACTATGAGTTTTATATTTAGCAAGGAAGACAGCTTTTCATTTATTGTTTAACCTTTATTCGTTTAAGTAGAATAATTACCTCATGCCAGATATCAGGCTAGGAATTGGTAGGAGCAGAGCAGTGTGCAGACAAGCATTAGCCAAACAGCCAGCTAATAAATACAATTACACAATGTGGTAAGTGCCACAGGTTCCCCTGCCCACTGCATTTGCTCTCCTGTGATGCCTCTTGCTTATGGTCGATGGCGGACACCTGTGTGTGTGTATATGCAGTATGCCAAGAGTTCCAGGTGTGTATAAAAGAGTAGAAAGACATGAAGTGGGAGAGGTAGGAAGGGGCCTGAAAATGAGACTGCATCTCAGCTATGATGTAGTGAAGAAGAGTAATAGGAGCTTGGACATATTGCCTTACTCACCCTCATCTTCCTCAAAAAACATTTATGGGGGTGTGATTATGCAGGGGACATGCTAAGTACTGCACAAAAACAATTAACCAACTACTTTCTTCCTTTCCTACCTGGCTTGCATGCACATTTACCGTGCATCTACATCGTGCAGACCCTGTGTGAGATGCAGCAGACATTCAAATCCTTGCTCCACTGCAGGGCATCTTTTGTCTGCACAATTCCCTGATTTGGGAGACCAGCCCATTCTGCCAAGGGTACTTCATCTCGTGTGGGCTCCCTGCGTCAGCAGGCAGTGCAGGCTAAGCCAAAACACTACCTCTTGGGGTGCAATCTCGGGAATAACCAGGACAGGCTGCCTCGGTCTGGCTCCTTTCTCAGCGGTGCTATTTTCTAGTTATCTCTTCCCCTGTTTAGGGTAACAGAGGGGCAGATTAATAAGCCACTAGCCATACAGATTGCTGACTGGGGAATAAATTCACATCTCCCCTTGTTGCAGGCAAGCCCCAATCTTTATGAGCTATTCAGCCAGAGCCTCCTTAGGTAGGAGGAAGTGAAGGAACTAGTCACCCTCCCTCCCAGGTGACAGTGGGGAAGAAAACAGCCACTGGAGGCTGCACTTATCACAGGCTCACCCCTTTTTGCCCTTCTTGGGACTTCTTGTGACAAGTAGAGTCTGGGCCATTTTGGTGCCTCTCACGAAGGTCTTTCAGGTGACCCTCTGGAGGTCCATTGTTCTTATAATGTGGCATGCGTTCTAGTATCTCTGGTACTAAACTTTGGGTCTTAACTGTGCACTTGACTTATACTGTTTTGAAAACTTCATGGTGCTTAGAACTGTGTTTTGCCTTTTAGACATGGAAGTTTAGAAAATCAGAACAATTTAGAGGATTCCTATCCAATCCCTTAATTGTTCAATGGAAAGCTGAGGTCCAAAGACATAAAGGGTTCTGTCCAAAGTCACTTATTAGTTAAGATACTCTTGCTTACAAGAAACCCTGACTCTAAACAGTGTTAAACAATAACAGGATGCATTCTACCACGTAGCAGAAGTCCAGAGCTGGGACCGTCTATAGGCAAGGACTCTGACCTCATTACTCTTCTCTCCCTTGTTCCAGGTGTCAGTTTTGGGTCAGGCTTGAGTCCCTCATGCTCTCCACATGCCTGCTCACTATAAATGGGGCAAAAACAATTCCTTGTTCTTATCAAACTGGTGAAAAAGATTCTTTCTTCCAACTATGGCATGGAAGTTCTTTGTGATCTGATTGAGCCAAACTGGTTGTGTGCTCAATCCTATATCAATATCAATACAGCCACAGGAGAATGTCTGTGCACTGATTAGCTTAAACCCAGAACCCTGAATAAATCACTAGCTAGGATATGGAATTACTATAATTAGCTTAGTTATCAGGATCCATTTCTGGTGTGCAGGTAAGTTCAGCTATTCCTGAGTCACAAATATGACTGTCAGAGGGTGGTGAGAGGTGTTACTTAAATACTATTACGAAGGAGGGGATGGATTCTGTGTAATTAACAAACAGTACCAACTTCAGGAATCCAGGGACTCTGACATTCCAGTCCTGTGTTGACTGACCAACATGAGGGAAGAAAGAAGGACTCTGGAGCAATCTAATACTTGAAAGAGTACCACTTCCAAAATAGACATTGTACGATCCTTCCTATGAGTAATGATGCTGAGACAGTCCAAACAGGAAATAGCTAACAGGAGAGCAACCATTTTATTCTGCTGCCAACTCAGTGCCATCTGCTGCGACACCACAGGTAGATACAGCTGCACATTTTATCTTGTGAAGTTGCCAAGGCAACAGAGTCTGACCATGACCGTTGGGTAAGGTGGAAGCAGAGCAGACTTCTTTTGAAAGGTTTTCTCAACTGTGAAAAACAATTTAGACTAAAACAAAATGTATTGCTGGAGAATATTTAAGATTCCAAGAGATAGATTAGCCAGAGAGAAATGAATTAATTACTATAGATTGTTATTTTTTGGACATGCTTTGGTGGGCTAAAATGATTAATAAATCCTTGCAGGCTGGAGCCTTCTATGAAAGGTCTCAGTTTCTTTAACTTCTTAGTCTAATTTTTTTAGAATATTTGAATTTCTTATTAATAAGGCACAGGTCTATGCAGATCTGGCTTTTTTTTTCTTTGGATGAGAGTTGAGATATTCCACATTTTTGTACCTGAAGTCCACAGTGCCTATCATAGACCTTACAAAGAGAAGGTAATTAATTAAACTTGGCAAATTGCTCTTTCCTCATGCTTCCTTAGTTGAGTTTATATTCCACCACCATTCTGAATGAATTTCCCTTATTTGCTTCTTTTTGGTAGGAATTTGTCCACAACTAATAGTGGATTGAAAATTCACTTTATAAAACGGCATGAATCTCATTTAAGAAGCACAACTGACACCACTATCTGCTTACCAGCCTGAGATATAAGTTGGCATACATCTTTTATCTTTTAAATAAATAACTGAAGTCCCATATACCCCTATGAACAGCACAAAGTCCAGCATCTCCTTCATGAGGTTTCAACATTAATTGTGCAAGCAACATGGGCTTCCTCATTCATTCATTTATTCATACAAAAATTACTCTGGAATGACCATTCTGTGCCAGGTGCTGGACATACAACAGTGGAAGTGTTCTACTTCCAGATACTTTTAGACAGAAAGAACTAGGAAAGCACTGATGATGTGGTCATTTCTGTATGGTTCACTGCTGAACACTCATTATATTCCAGGAGGTTGAAACCTGTCCACCGTGAGATGATACCTTTTCATGCCCTGATTCTTAACCACTGTTGTGTTATCACCTCACCCTGAGATCCAGAGTTATTATACCTTATTTTGGATTTATACCATTTTCTCCAAAGCTTATAATTGAACCAGGAAAAACAAATCTTTAAGGAGTTGTATTTGTATGAGATGATTTCCAATAAACTTTTTTTAAAATACATTGCACCATGACCTAAATGGTTTATAGTGATCAATTAAAATTTTAAACCAACAAACAAATAAAAGAACAATTAAAAATTATCCATCTGGAGACTTGTCGTTTCCATCTAGGATTAGGAAGCTGAAAAGAATGTTCCTTCTACCTTACAACAGAAGATTCCAGAAAATCCAACACAATCCTAACTTCTCTTAAAAGCCTGGACAGGAGAGACATCAGTGCTATGTGAAAGCACAAAATTCTGCCCAGACACTTACCTCATGAAGAAGAAATACTTCAGCTGCCAGTGGAAGGGCAGCAAATCCTCTTGCCCCCTTCATAGGTGAAGACTCATTTCAGCTGGGGGAAGGGAAAAAGAAAAAATAAAAACCTCTCTAAGACTAGAGGAGGGGTAGAAAATAGAACTGGGCCCAGACCATTCGAGGTCTTCTGCTCCGGGGAGAAGGGCAAGATCATCAAGGAAGCCCAAATTCTAAGACTGTTGCACATTGGGCCTGCCTGAGAATGAGGCTGAAGCTGGGTAACAGAGAACATCCCTCACACCCCACTACCACTGCTATGCTAGCAACCACTGAGTAACAAACAACCACAGTCTACTCCTGGGTGAAAGGCAAGAGTATTGGAGAGACAGCTTCTCTGATACACAGGTGTACAGGGAAGCCTTAAAGCTGAGCGTATAGCAGGAACATTTATGAAACCATTTGGCAAACCAGCCCCCACCTTACACACAAAGTAGAATTAGAGGAAGAACCCTGGCAAGTCCCTGAAGCAACAACAGAATTGAAACCAGCTGAATTTCTGGCCATATGGTCTCAAACCCCAACAGAAGATGACGTATTCCTGTTTGCAGGCATAAATAATATTTATTCACTCTACTGTTCTACACACTATGTCCAGCATATAATAAAAAAATATATAACAACCACTGTAAAAAGACAAAGCAACAACAGAACCAGACCCAGAGATCTCCCAGATATTAGAACTATTAAACAAGAATTTAAATCAATAATGATTAATATACTAAAGACTCTGGGAGAATAAATGGGCAACATGCATGAGCAGATATATCAACCAGAGAACTGAAACTGAAAGAGGTGGCCAAATAGAAATGCTTGATTTAAAAAATGTATACAAGAGATGAAGAACAACCTTAGGTTAATAGACCCATCAGGAGAATCAACACAGCTCAGAAAAGAAGTCAGTAAGTGAAGAAATTAAAACTAAAGAAACCCAAACTCAAACACAAACTAAACTAAATTAAAACTAAACCAAAACTAAAACTAAAACCAACCTAAACGAAAGCAAAAAAACCCAAACTAAAACACAAAGTGAAACAGGTCAAAAAAAGAAAACAGAACAGAGAATCCAGGAACTGTGGAGTAACATCAGCCATCTAACATACAATTTAAACTCAGAGGAAGAGAATAAGGCAGAAAAAACTGAAGAAATAACAACCAAAACTTTATCCCAAATAATGCAATATTTGCAACCACAAATCCAAGAATTTCAGAAAACCCCAATCACAAAAATATCAAACACACATACACTGCTCCTCTACCCCCAGCCGAGACATCATATTCAAACTTGTAATAAAAGTTAAAGATAAATTGTAAAAGTAATCAGGGAAAATAAGACACAGAAAAACAAAGAAAAAATTACAGCAGACTCATCATAAACTATGTAAGCTAGGAACAATAGAGTGATATTATTGGAGTGCTAAAGCAAAAACTGTAAATCTAGAATCTTATACCTAGTGAGAATACATTTAAGAACTGAAAAGTAAAGACTTAAGACAAACAAATGCCAAGAGAATTCTTTTTAGCAGACCTCCACTGCAAGAAATGTTAGACAGCTCTTTGGGCAAAAGGAATATATTATCAGACACTTTGATGTAAACAAACAATGAAGATCTCTGTGAATGATGAAAATAAAAATGTTTTACTTTTATTTTTAACACTGTAGAATATAAGTGGTTTTTCAAAGGAATATTAACAGTGATGTATTATGGAACATAATAAAGTAAAAATGTATGACCACAGTAGAGCTAAGTCTAGGAAGGAGGAATTGGGAACATGTGCTATGAGGTTTTTACATAACTCTTGAAGTAGTAATATTATTTTGGGAAAACCTTATTTTATTATTAATAAGTATTGTAAGCCATGGGGCAACCATTTAAAAATAAAATGTTTTAAAAAGACATATAGGTAATAAACAAAAGAGGAATTAAGATTAAAAGTGAAAGTATGTTCAATCCAAATAAAGCAGGAAAAACAGGAGCAAATGATAGATGGAACAAATAGAAACCAACAAAATGGAAAGTTTTTAATTAAACATATATCAATAGTTACTTTGAACACTAATAGTCTAAACATACCAACTAAAAGAGATTATCAGATTGGATAAACAAGCAACTCAACTATATGACACCTACAAAAAAAATTAATTTTAAATACAGGTTAAAAGTAAAAGGATAAAAAAGACTTGCTATGAAAACACTGATCAAAAGAAACCTGGAGAGGATAAATATCAGATAAAGCAGACTTTAGAACAAGAAATATTTCCAGGGATAATGAGGGATACTGCATAACAATAAAAGGGTTAACTTATTAAGAAAACATAACAATTTTAAATGTGTATGAACCCAACAGTGGAGCTTCAAAAATACCTGAAGGAAAAACTAATGGAATAAAGAAGAAATTGACAAATCCACAATTATAGTTGGAAACTTCAATACTTCTCTATCAGTAATTGATAAAACAAATACATTTCGAATACCAGTAAGAATAAGGAAGATACGAACAACACTATCAATTCCTCCCAACAGCAGAATATATATTATTTTTAAGTGTAGGTGGAAGTACACCACAATAGACCATTTTCTATACAATTTTGTTTCTATAAAACAACCTTGAACTTTGTGAGTGTAAAAGGATTGAAATCATACAAAACATGCTATCTTATAGAAATTGTAGTAATCAACAGAAAAGTACCTAAAAGATCCTGAAAAACTTGGAAATTAAACAACACAGTTCTAAGTAACCCATGGCTCCAAGAGTAAGACAAAATGAAAATTAGAAAATATTTTTGAGGAATGAAAATAAAAACACAATATATTAAAAATTACGTAGTGTAACTAAAGCAGTGCTTGGAAGAAAATTTCTGGCACTAAATGTTTACACTAGACAAGTAAAAAGATCTTTAATCAATAGGCTAACACACAGGAAGAAGGAAATAATCAGGATCCATGCCAAAAAATATATATAAATATATATGAATTATATATATATGAAATATACAATGAAATATAAAACAGAATAACAAGAGAAAAAGTCAGTGAAATCAAAAGCTGATTCTCTGAAACGGGCAAATCTGATGAATCTCTAGTGTTTAGTCTGAGGGTTTCAACCCCCCTGCAAGTTCACTATGGATTTGGTGAGACTGAGAAATGACAACGGAACACTCTTGGGGTAAAAGGGTTCATACCTGGCTTTATTCTCACGGTGGTAGGTCAAGCACTAGAATGACATCTGTATGCAGCAGTCTGCAGGTCCAAAATCCACCTCTGTCTCTGCCTCCGCCCAGAGCACTAGGCAGAGCTCTTTATATAGTGACTCAGTCCATAATAGCTCATTGCTAACAGGTGTGGAAGCAGTAGGCAAATTACATCAAGTAGTTTAGGGTCAGGTGAGGATCCTGACCAAGGGAACTTCCATTTCCCCTGCATTTAGCCAATCTGATCAGAAAGGAGAAAGTCACGAATTACCAACATTGGAAATGAGAACAGTGACATCACTACATATTCTACAGATATTAAAAGATAGTTAAGGGAATGTATGAACAATGTTATGACAATAAAATAGTGGCCATTGGCTAAGTGCCTTAGGGGAGCATTTGGCTGGGTATTTTAAGGGCCTGATTGCCTACAAAGTGGCAGAATAAAGGAATTTTTGTGGATGATGGAGTCATTCTGAATCTTGATTGTGATGGGTTGACTGTGTTTGTCAAAATTCATATGAGCATTACAAAAAATTGAATTTTATTTAATGTAAATAAAATGTATTTAGTTTATTCAGTTTAAGGTGTTCAGATATGATTGTCTCTCAATTACCCTTGACATATGTAATAGCCATACCTAACTTTTTGGCTTTTTATCCTCTTTAAATTTGTGTAGATTAAAAAATTAATTTGATAACAAACTCTGAGTTATTAAAAATTCTTGTCATAGAGATCGGAGGAGACTACACAGACACAATAACTATGTGCTATGTATGTTTTGAATTAGATCCTGGAACAGAAAAGACATTATTAGGAAGACTAGTGAAGACTACAAAATAGAAAAATAGAGTCTGAAACATATGATTTTTAATTTAAATACATTTCTTAAACTAACAAATGTATGTAACTCCAATGAGAACAAGATTTAAAAATTTTTAAATAAAAATAAATAAATGACTGCACTGGTGCAGCTGAAGGAAGACAGTCCCAGCAACACTCACCATTGGCCATCTCCCAAACTGACTTGTTTACTGAAGCAAAGACACAGACAGGAAAGATGTACTACTTACTCATGAAGGTTAGCTACTGCCCTTGTTTCTCCTGGCTCTTGATTCTGGGATATGTGATACATACTTTTCAGTAAGAGGGAAAGCTCAGAACTACTCCAGGCAGTGACAGAAGGGGAGCCGCCCATGCCTCATCTAAACCTGGTCATGGAACAGACATCTTATTGAAGCCATGCGTGTTCCAGTGGCAAAGAATCCAAAATTAAGAAATTCACAATTTATAACCTTCAACTTTTAAGTTTTGCTTATAACAACTCTTCATTGTTGAATGAAACATTTTCTCATTGACATAACCCTCAGTCACTTCCTGGGCAGGTCCAGAGCTGCTCATGCATTTCAAGGATTAACTTGCACATATCTTTTGCAATCCTCCTGGCTTCACCACACAATTTGGCCATTACCTCTTCCTTCACATACAGCATTTGAGCCTTTTCTGTTTGGTGATTATCCCACAGAACTTCCTCAGATCTATTTATCTACATGTCCTTAGTGCCCCTTAATCTTCTGGAATTTCTATATAGTTGTGGGTAGCTTGTACTTTAAAAAAAAATGGGAAACAAGTCACCCAGAGTATTTTTTTAGTATGTTAATACATCCATGGCAGAAAGAATTGGCTGGCATACTTCAACCCCTCAATGAACATGAAAAAATAGTTGTATCACCTGATGGGAAGAGCTGAATCTACAACCCTTCCTCTGGAAACGAAGAGAACATCCAAAAGAAGCTAATGTTGTTCTTTTATGGTTCTGACAAACCCTTTGTCTCTATTCCTGTAAGCAAATGACTACAAGATCAGGGAAACTCCTTGGTAGTTGAAGAAATTTTCCTTCACATTATAGGTTTAGAGTATACTGCTCCCCACCCATAATTCCTCAAACTGATGACTTGTCTAAGGATATATGCATAAAGCAGGTAAAAATTTTCAAGCCATATGCATATAAGTACAGGAAATACAACTTTTTCCCTCCAGAGCTAAACGTTCTCTTCCTATGCCCCTACTTCTCAGCAATGGGACACAGTATTGCCAATTCACAGTAAACTCTGACATCTTAAGTTTTCTGAGATGATTTAGGGAAAATGTTATCCCTTTATACTTTTTCCTCAATCCTTTTTCCTCTGATATGGCCCCAGGTTTCTGGGGTCCCTCAAAGCCTCCAGACAGTGGCATGATGGAGGAACTGTCCTGGTCCCCAGCACCAGTAAGTAGCTCCTCTTATCTTTCAGCTTCACATCCACAATCTTCTTGGCCACATCAGAGACATTTTGCTGCTGTCCATGCTCCATCTGTGGGTGAAGGAGCTTGGAACCCACCTCTGGCTCACTGGCCTGGGTGCCTCACACAGCACCTCCAATCTGCTCCGATAACCATGATGGTGTAGAGAACTCCACCGGTGCTCCCTGCCTCTCAGTACAGACGGGAAGCAAAGCATACCTCCAGTAGACTAAAACATTCAAATTGCTCTAACTGTTTTAATCATTCCCTACACCCAACACTTTGGGGTTAAAGGGAGGACAAGGGTCAGTGTCACTTTTCAGAGCCCTTCAGCAGTTTCTCTCTTGAATTCCTTAGAATGCTCTTCACAGCCCAGAGGTATTTTAGTGTCTCCTCAGTACCTGTCATTGTTTTTTGTGGGTGTGATTGGGGGTGGAGAAGACAATGGGGTGGAGAAGAATGACTGGACAAATATTTTTAGAAATCTATAGTTTACTCTGGGACCTCAGCTTATTTTTTAAATAGACTTTATTTTTTAGAACAGTTTAGGTTCACTGCAAAATTAAGCAAAAGGTACAGAGATTACCCATATACAACATAGGTATGCCTCTCCATTATCAACCTTCCCCAACAGACAGTATGTTAAGTAAAACTGATGAACCTACATTAACCGCAAGTCATTCAACTAAAGTGAATCAAAGTCCACACTTTATGCTAGGGCTCCCTCTTGGTGTATTTTCCATGGCTTTGGTCAAATGTATAATGACCATGTTCCCAGCATTGTATTGCCATACAGAGTAGTTTCATCACCCTAAAAGTCCTCTGTGCTTCACCTATTCATTCCTAACTCTCCCCAACCCCTGGCAACTGTTGACTTTTTACTGTCTCCACAGTTTTGTCTCTTCCAGACCACCATATAGTTGTAATTGTAAATAGATAGCCTTTTAAAACTGGCTTCCTTTATTTAGTAATAGACACCATTCTAAAAGATTCACCTGTATTTCACTGATGCTAAGATTTATCATTTGTAAGAAACATTATTGTTTTGATCTACAACAAAAAATAAGCTGTGAATTAAATATGAATGATGCTTTCTTGCACTTTGAAATTTTATTTTATGCTTATAAAGATGTCACTTACTTTAGTGTATTTTTAAAATCAGAGATCATAACTGTTCACTCATAAACAGAAAAATACAAGCACAATAAATTATTCACTGTGTCTCTAAAACTTATTTACATTTGGAGATTATCTATTCTCTACACATTTTGACAGTGCCCCATTTCAGGATTCTAGTTCTAGAATTTTCTTTGAAGGCACTGACACCCATTCTCCAGTTTTGATACTAGAGCATCTTGGGCCTTACTATAAAGTATCACACAGAACTTTTCCCCCAACAATCAGGGTTCATGTTGTATCCTAAAATGGTCCTTAAATGTTTTGTGACCTGAAAAAGGAGCAATTGCAGGTCTCCTGTCATACCTCCTGGAACAACAACAATCTTAGCCCATGAGAAATCAGTAACAACTTCATCAGGACTGCTGCCTGGACATCAGCAAGTATAAGGACCATTCATTGTAAAAAAACATCTTGATGTTGAGATGTCAAAACATGAAAAATAAATGTGATCTTAGAACTGACGATATATTGGTAAACCATTTAATCCTTACAGCACTCTGAGGCAACTATTAGTATCTCCATTTTACAGATAAGAAATCTGTCTTTGTCAGTTCAGGATGCTATAACAAGTTACCATAGAGTGGGTAGCTTATAAAGAACAGAAATATATTTCTTACAGTTCTGGAGGCTGGAAGTCTGAGATGAGAAGGCAAGCATGGTCAGGTTCTGCTGAGAATCTTCTTCTGAGTTGCAGACTGCCAACCTCTCCTTGTGTGTGCACCTGGTGGGAAGGGAGCTACAGAGCTGTTGGCGGTCTCCTTTATAATGGCACTAATCCTATCATAAGGGCTCCACCCTCATGATCTGATTACCTCCCAAAGGTCCCACCACCAATACCACCACATTGAGGTAAAGATGTCAATATGTGAGTTTTAGAGGAACACAAACTCCAGTCCGTAAAAGAAAGATACAGAAAGTCCCAGAAACTTTCCCAAGGTCGCAAAGAAGTAGGTTTCTGACCAATGCAGTCTGGCTCCGGAGTCCCTCACCACACGCCCCCCCACCCGCTTCCTTGTGTCTGTGCTCAAGGGGCACCTCCCCAGAGAGGCCTTCCCTGACCATCTGGACTAAAGGGGCCTTCCTTACCACTGTATGTCTCCTCATTCTACTGTCTCCAGAGCACACTGTTAACAGACATGATAGTTAGCAGCTTATTTACTGCCTACCTTCTTCTCTAGAGTATAGATTCCATGAGAGGAGAAAACCTCATTGTATCCCAAGTATTTATAACAGTGCCTGACACATAGTAAATGTTTAATATTTATTTGTTGAATAAACTGCAAAAGTAGACTCAGAGATTTCAATTACAAATGTTTCTTTTCTACAAGACACAGTGGATTTTTTTTTTATTGTTGGAATATATGTCACCGTAAACAGGAATATGTTTAAGGTTAAGTGGTGTCCTCTCTGATCACTGCCTTCAAGAGGTAGTGTAATGTAGTGATTAAAACCAGACATTACAGTAACAGTCTGCCTGGACTTGAATCCTGGCTCTAATAATTACTGTCTGATCGTGATAATAGCTATGTGATCCTGAGTAAGTTACTTAATGTCTCTGTACTTAAATTTCATAGTCTTTAAATTATCAAAAATAATATTTACCTTATAGGGTTAAATAAGGATTAGTGAGTTAACACATTAGAAATGCTTAGAGCAGCATCTAGCATATCTTAAATATGATGTAAATGTTACCTATTATTATTATCACCACTTAGTTGGTCACTATGTGCTCTTTTTTTTAAAGGTATTATTGATATACATTCTAATGAATGTTTCACATGAAAAACAATGTGGTTGCTACATTCACCCAGATTATCAAGTCCCCACCCAGACCCCATTGCAGTCACTGTCCATCAGTGTAGTAAGATGCCACAGATTGACTATTTGCCTTCTCTGTGCTATGCTGTCTTCCCCGTGACCCCCCACACCATGTGTGCCAATCTTAATACCCCTCAATCCTCTTCCCTCTCCCTCCCTATCCGCCATCCCCCACTCCTCCCCTTTGGGAACCACTAGTTCCTTCTTGGAATCTGTGAGTCTCCTGCTGTTTTGTTCCTTCAGTTTTTCTTTGTTGTTATACTCCACAAATCAGGGAAATCATTTGGCACTTGTCTTTCTCCACCTGGCTTATTTCACTGAGCATAATATCCTCCAGCTCCATCCATGTTGTTGCAAATGGTAGGATTTGTTTCTTTGTTATGGCTAAGTAGTATTCCATTGTGTATATGTACCACATCTTCTTTATCCATTCATCTACTGATGGACACTTAGGTTGCTTCCAAGTAACTGGCATGAGGTGATATCTCATTGTGGTTAAATTTACATTTCCCTGATGATTAGTGATGTGTAGCATCTTTTCATGTGTCTGTTGGCCATCTGAATTTCTTCTTTGGAGAATTGTCTCTTCATATCCTCTGCCCATTATTTAATCAGGTTATTTGCTTTTTGGGTGTTGAGCCGTGTGAGTTCTTTATATATTTTGGATGTTAACCCCTTGTTGGATATGTTGTTTACAAATATATTCTCCCAAACTGTAGGATGCCTTTTTGTGCTGTTGATAGTGTCCTTTGCCATACAGAAGCTTTTTAGTTTGATATAGTCCCATGTGTTCACTTTTGCTTTTGTTTCCCTTGCTCAAGGAGATGCGTTCAGGAAGAAGTTGCTCATGTTTATATTCAGGAGATTTTTGCCTATATTGTCTTCTAAGAGTTTTATGGTTTCATGACTTACATTCACGTCTTTGATCCATTTCAAGTTTACTTTTGTGTATGGGGTTAAAGAATAATCCAGTTTCATTCTCTTGCATATAGCTGTCCAGTTTTGCCAACACCCATTGTTGAAGAGGCCGTCATTTCCCCATTGTATGTCCATATCTCCTTTATCATATATTAATTGACTGTATGTGGTTGGGTTTATATCTGGCCTCTCTAGTCTGTCCATTAGTCTATGGGTCTTTTCTTGTGCCAGTACCAAATTGTCAATTACTGTGGCTTTGTAGTAGAGCTTGAAGTCGGGGAGCGTAATCCCTTGGCTTTATTCTTCCTTCTCAGGATTGCTTTGGCTATTTGGGGTCTTTTGTGGTTCCATATGAATTTTAGAATGATTTGCTTTAGTTCATTGAAGAATGCTGTTGGTATTTTGATAGGAATTGCATCGAATCTGTAGACTGCTTTAGGCAGGATGGCCATTTTAACAATATTAATTCTTCCAACCCAAGAGCATGGGATGAATTTCCATTTATTAGAATCCTCTTTAATTTCTCTTAAGAGTGTCTTGTAGTTTTCAGGGTATAGGTCTTTCAATTCCTTGCTTATGTTTATTCCTAGATATTTTATTCTTTTTGATGCAATTGTGAATGGAATGTTTTTTCTAATTTCTCCCTCTTCTAGTTCATCATTAGTCTATAGGAATGCAACAGATTTCTGGGTATTAATTTTGTATCCTGCAACTTTGCTGAATTCAGATATTAGATCTAGTAGTTGTGGAATGGATTCTTTAGGGTTTTTTATGTACAATATCATGTCATCTGCAAACAGGGACAGTTTGACTTCTTCCTTACCAATCTGGATGCCCTTTATTTCTTTGTGTTGTCTGATTGCTGTGGTGAGGACCTCCAGAGCTATGTTGAATGAAAGTGGGGAGAGTGGCATCCTTGTCTTGTTTCTGATGTTAAAGGAAAGGCTTTCAGCTTCTTGCTGTTAAGTATGATGTTGGCTGTGGGTTTGTCATATATAGCCTTTATGATGTTGAGGTACTTGCCCTCTATACCCACTTTGTTGAGAGTTTTTATCATGAATGGATGTTGAATTTTGTCAAATGCTTTTTTGGCATCTATGGAGATGATCATGTGGTTTTTGTTTTTCTTTTGGTTGATGTGGTGGATGATGATGGATTTTCTAATATTGTACCATCCTTGCATCCCTGGAATAAATCCTACTTGATCATGGTGGATTATATTTTTGATATATTTTTGAATTTGGTTTGCTAATATTTTGTTGAGTATTTTTACATCTATGTTCAGTCTGTAATTTTCATTTTTTGTGGTGTCCTTGCCTGGTTTTGGTATTAGAGTGATGCTGGCCTCATAGAATGAGTTTGGAAGTATTCCCTCTTCTATTTTTTGGAAAATTTTAAGGATGATGGGTATTAGGTCTTCACTAAATATTTGGTAAAATTCAGTGGTGAAGCCATCTTTTCCAGGGGTGTTGTTCTTAGGTAGTTTTCTGATTACCAATTCAATTTCATTGCAGATAATTGGTCTATTCAGATTTTCTGTTTCTTTCTGGGTCAGCCTTGGAAGGTTATATTTTTCTACAAAGTTGTCCATTTCTTCTAGATTATCCAGTTCATTAGCATGTAATTTTTCATAGTATTCTCTAATAATTCTTTGTATTTTTGTGATGTCTGTAGTGATTTTTCCTTTCTCATTTCTGATTCTGTTTATGTGTGTAGACTCTCTTTTTTTCTTGATAAGTCTGGCCAGGGGTTTATCTATTTTGTTTATTTTCTCAAAGAACCAGCTCTGCTTTCATTGATTCTTTCTATTGTATTATTCTCGATTTTATTTATTTCTGCTCTAATCTTTACTATGTCCCTCCTTCTACTGACTTTGGGCCTAATTTGTTCTTCTTTTTCTAGTTTCATTAAATGTGAGTTTAGACTGTTCATATGGGATTGTTCTTTCCTGAGGTAGGCCTTTATTGCAATATAATTCCCTCTTAGCACAGCTTTCGCTGCATCCCACAGATTTTGTGGTGTTGAATTATTGTTGTCATTTGTCTCCATATATTGTTTGATCTCTGTTTTTATTTGTTCATCGATCCATTGGTTATTTAGGAGCATGTTGTGAAGTCTCCATGTGTTTGTGGGATTTTTTTTAATATAATTTATTTTATTATCATTAATTTACAATTACATGTGCAATATTACGATTATTAAACTACCCCTTCATCAGGTCCCCCCCACCAACCCCATTACAGTCACTGTCCATCAGCGTAGTGAGATGCTATAGAATCACTACTTGTCTTCTCTGAGTTGTACTGCCCTCCCCGTGCCCCCCCAACATTACATCTGCTAATCGTAATGCCCCTTTTTCCCTCTTATCCCTCCCTTCCCGCCCATTTTCCCCAGTCCCTTTCCCTTTGGTAACTATTAGTCCGTTCTTGGGTTCTGTGAGTCTGCTGCTGTTTTGTTCCTTCAGTTTTTTTCTTTGTTCTTATACTCCACATATGAGTGAAATCATTTGATACTTGTCTTTTTCGGCTTGGCTTATTTCACTGAGCATAATACCCTCTAGCTCCATCCATGTTGTTGCAAATGGTAGGATTTGTTTTCTTCTTATGGCTGAATAATATTCCATTGTGTATATGTACCACATCTTCTTTATCCATTCATCTACTGATGGACACTTAGGTTGCTTCCATTTCTTGGCTATTGTAAATAGTGCTGCAATAAACATAGGGGTGCATCTGTCCTTTTCAAATTGGGCTGCTGCATTCTTAGGGTAAATTCCTAGGAGTGGAATTCCTGGGTCAAATGGTATTTCTATTTTGAGTCTTTTGAGGAACCTCCATACTGCTTTCCACAATGGTTGAACTAATTTGCATTCCCACCAGCAGAGTAGGAGGGTTCCCTTTTCTCCACATCCTCGCCAACATTTGTTGTTGTTTGTGTTTTGGATGTTGGCCATCCTCACTGGTGTGAGGTGATATCTCATTGTGGTTTTAATCTGCATTTCTCTGATGATTAGCGATGTGGAGCATCTTTTCATGTGCCTGTTGGCCATCTGAATTTCTTCTTTGGAGAAGTGTCTATTCATGTCCTCTGCCCATTTCTTAATTGGATTATTTGCTTTCTGTTTGTTAAGGTGCATGAGTTCTTTATATATTTTGGATGTCAACCCTTTATCAGATACGTTTTTATGAATATATTCTCCCCATACTGTAGGATGTCTTTTTGTTCTACTGATGGTGTCCTTTGCTGTACAGAAGCTTTTCAGCTTGATATAGTCCCACTTGTTCATTTTTGCTTTTGTTTCCCTTGCCCGGGGAGATATGTTCATGAAGAAGTTGCTCATGTTTATGTCCAGGAGATTTTTGCCTATGTTTTTTTCTAAGAGTTTTATGGTTTCATGACTTACATTCAAGTCTTTGATCCACCTTGAGTTTACCTTTGTGTATGGGGCTAGACAGTAGTCCAGTTTCATTCTCTTACATGTAGCTGTCCAGTTTTTCCAACACCAGCTGCTGAAGAGGCTGTCATCTCCCCATTGTATATCCAAGGCACTTTTATCAAATATTAATTGACTGTATATGTTTGGGTTAATGTTTGGATTTTCTATTCTGTTCCACTGGTCTGTGGGTCTGTTTTTGTGCCAATACCAAATTGTCTTGATTACTGTGGCTTTGTAGTAGAGCTTGAAGTCAGGGAGTGTAATTCCCTCTGTTTGATTCCTCCTTCTCAGGATTGCTTTGGCTATTCGGGGTCTTTTGTGGTTCCATATGAATTTTAGAATTATTTCTTCCAGTTCATTGAAGAAAGCTGTTGGTAGTTTGATAGGGATTGCATTGAATCTGTAGATTGCTTTAGGTAGTATAGCCATTTTGACAATATTGATTCTTCCTAGCCAAGAGCATGGGATGCATTTCCATTTGTTAGTGTCCTCTTTAATTTCTCTTAGGAGTGTCTTGTAGTTTTCAGAGTACAGGTCTTTCACTTCCTTCGTTAGGTTTATTCCTAGGTATTTTATTCTTTTTGATGCAATTGTGAATGGAATTGTTTTTCTGATTTCTCTTTCTGTTAGTTCATCATTAGTGTATAGGAAAGCAACAGATTTCTGTGTGTTAATTTTGTATCCTGCAACTTTGCTGAATTCAGATATTAGTTCTAGTAGTTTTGGAGTGGAGTCTTTAGGGTTTTTTATGTACAATATCATGTCATCTGCAAATAGTGACAATTTGACTTCTTCTTTACCAATCTGGATGCCTTGTATGTCTTTGTTTTGTCTGATTGCTGTGGCTAGGACCTCCAGTACTATGTTGAATAACAGTGGAGAGAGTGGGCATCCCTGTCTTGTTCCCGATCTTAGATGAAAAGCTTTCAGCGTCTCGCCGTTAAGTATGATGTTAGCTGTGGGTTTGTCATATATAGCCTTTATGATGTTGAGGTACTTGCCGTCTATACCCATTTTGTTGAGAGTTTTAATCAGGAATGGATGCTGAATTTTGTCAAATGCTTTTTCAGCATCTATGGAGATGATCATGTGGTTTTTGTTCTTCTTTTTGTTGATGTGGTGGATGATGTTGATGGATTTTCGAATGTTGTACCATCCTTGCATCCCTGGGATGAATCCCACTTGATCATGGTGTATGATCCTCTTGATGTATTTTTGAATTCGGTTTGCTAATATTTTGTTGAGTATTTTTGCATCTACGTTCATCAGGGATATTGGTCTGTAATTTTCTTTTTTGGTGAGGTCTTTGCCCGGTTTTGGTATTAGAGTGATGCTGGCTTCATAGAATGAGTTTGGAAGTATTCCCTCCTCTTCTATTTTTTGGAAAACTTTAAGGAGAATTGGTGTTATTTCTTCTCTATATGTCTGGTAGAATTCAGAGGTGAATCCATCAGGCCCAGGGGTTTTGTTCTTGGGTAGTTTTTTGATTACCAATTCGATTTCGTCACTGGTGATTGGTCTGTTTAGTTTTTCTGTTTCTTGCTTGGTCAGTCTTGGAAGGTTGTATTTTTCTAAGAAGTTGTCCATTTCTTCTATGTTTTCCAGCTTGTTAGCATATAGATTCTCATAATATTCTCTTATGATTCTTTGTATTTCTGTGGGGTCTGTCGTGATTTTTCCTTTCTCATTTCTGATTGTGTTTATGTGTGTAGATTCTCTTTTTCTCTTAATGAGTCTGGCTAGGGGTTTATCTATTTTGTTTATTTTTTCAAAGAACCAGCTCTTGGTTTTATTGATTTTTTCTATTGTTTTATTCTTCTCAATTTTATTTATTTCTTCTCTAATCTTTATTATGTCCCTCCTTCTGGTGACTTTGGGCCTCATTTGTTCTTCTTTTTCCAATTTCAGTAATTGTGTCTTTAGACTATTCATTTGGGAATGTTCTTCCTTCTTTAAATAGGCCTGGATTGCAATATACTTTCCTCTTAGAACTGCCTTTGCTGCGTCCCACAGAAGTTGTGGCTTTGTGTTGTTGTTGTCATTAGTCTCCATATATTCTTTGATTTCTGTTTTGATTTGGTCGTTAACCCATTGATTAATTAGGAGAGTGTTGTTAAGTCTCCATGTATTTGTGAGCCTTTTTGATTTCTTTCTAAAATTTATTTCTAGTTTTATACCTTGGTGATTTGAGAAGTTGCTTGGTAGGATTTCAATATTTTTGAAATTACTGAGGTTCTTTTTGTGGCCTAGTATGTGGTCTATTCTGGAAAATGTTCCATGTGCACTTGAGAAGAATGTGTATCCTGTTGCTTTTGGGTGTAGAGTTCTGTAGATGTCTGTTAGGTCCATCTGTTCTAGTGTGTTGTTCAGTGCCTCTGTGTCTTTACTTATTTTCTGTCTGGTTGATCTGTCCTCTGGAGTGAGTGGTGTGTTGAAGTCTCCTAAGATGAATGCATTGCTGTCTATTTCCTCCTTTAATTCTGTTAGTATTTGTCTCACATATGCTGGCGCTCCTGTGTTGGGTGCATATATATTTATAATGGTTATATCTTCTTGTTGGACTGACCCCTTTATCATTATGTAATGTCCTTCTTTATCTTTTGCTACTTTCTTCGTTTTGAAGTCTATTTTGTCTGATACAAGTACTGCAACACCTGCTTTTTTCTCTTTGTTGTTTGCATGAAATATCTTTTTCCATCCCTTCACTTTTAGTCTGTGTATATCTTTGGATTTGAGGTGAGTTTCTTGTAGGCAGCATATAGATGGGTCTTGCTTTTTTATCCATTCTGTTACTCTGTGTCTTTTGATTGGTGCATTCAGTCCATTTACATTTAGGGTGATTATTGATAGATATGTACTTATTGCCATTGCTGGCTTTAGATTCGTGGTTACCAAGGGTTCAAGGGTTGCTTCTTTACTATCTAACAATCTAACTTAACTTTCTTGTTAAGTTATTGTAAACACAGTCTGATGTTTCTTTCTTTCTCTCCCTTCTTATTCCTCCTCCTCCATTCTTTCTATAATAGGTGTTTTATTCTTTGCCTTTAGTTAGTATTTGGATGGTCTGCTTTCTTTGCTATGATTTTATTTTCTCTGGTGACATCTTTTTAGCCTTAGGTGTGCTTCCATCTAGAGCAGTCCATTTAAGATATCCTGTAGTGGTGGTTTATGAGAGGCAAATTCTCTTAACTTTCGTTTATCTGGAAATTGTTTAATCCCTCCATCATATTTAAATGATAATCGTGCTGGATACAATATTCTTGGTTCGAGGCCCTTCTGTTTCATAACGTTAAATATATCATGCCATTCTCTTCTGGCCTGTAAGGTTTCTGTTGAGAAGTCTGATGATAGTCTGATGGGTTTTCCTTTGTAGGTGATCTTTTTTCTCTCTCTAGCTGCCTTTAATACCCTGTCTTTATCTTTGATCTTTGCCATCTTAATTATTATGTGTCTTGGTGTTGTCTTCCTTGGGTCCCTTGTGTTGGGAGATCTATGAGCTTCGGTGGACTGCGAGACTACTTCCTTCCCCAGCGAGGGAAAGTTTTCAGCAATTATTTCTTCAAAGACACTTTCTATCCCTTTTTCTCTCTCTTCTTCCTCTGGTACTCCTATAATGCGAATATTGTTCCGTTTGGATTGGTCACACAGTTCTCTTAATATTCTTTCATTCCTAGAAATCCTTTTATCTCTCTCTGCCTCAGCTGCTCTGTACTCCTGTTCTCTGTTTTCTATTCCATTAACAGTCTCTTGCATCTCATCCATTCTGCTGTTAAGCCGTCGATCGCTTGTCTGATTTCTGTATTGTCTTTCCTCAGTTCCCTCACTTCCTCCCTCAGCTCTTGCACATTTCTCTGTAGGTCCATCAGCATGGTTATGACTTTTATTCTGAATTCTTTTTCAGGGAGGCTGTGCATTTCCATCCCTTCAGACTCCCTCTCTGGGGTTGTCTGGTTGATTTTGGTCTGAACCATATTCCTCTGTCTTTTCATGGCTGTATAATTGGTCACTGATAGTTGCCACGTATGTCAGCTGGGCTCTTTAAGACTTTTAAAAGAGAAGAAAAAAAAGAGAAAAAAAAAGAGAAAAAAGAAAAAAGAAAAAAAAGAAAGAACGAAAAAAAGGAAAAAAAGAAAGAAAAGAAAAAACAAAAACAAAACAAAAAACAAAACAAAACAAAACAAAAACAAAAAAATGCCCACCGGACGTAGATTCTGTGGGAATGCTCTAGGTGGCACTATTGCCCCACTATTCCACAGCTGTGACTGTGCCGCTCCGCAGGGCCCTTTATCGCTCTGGCAGGGGTGGGAACGAATAGGAGGCTGTTGATCTCAGTGAGAAGTGTTAAGTATGGCTACGCTTCCTCAGTCGCCAGCTAAGGCGTCTGAAACTCCCCAGGACTCCCAGCCTGCTGGGCGGAGTGTGCTGGGGCGATCCGGCTCCTCTGCTGGGCTCCTGTCTCTTTAAGACCGCTGAGGAAAGCGCGCACTTTTTTTTTCCTTCCCGGAGCCGGCTGCAAGCACCCTGGCGCGTTCCCCACTCAGATCCTGCCCCTCTGTCTCTCCAATCTCCGCTGCACTGCGCAATGTGGGTCAGCGCTCCCCGCGCATATCACCGGGGCTGGCTACTTCGCGGGGTGTACTTCTACTCCCTCCCGGCTCTGAATCCTCTCCTCCCGCCGGTGCGCTGGGGTGGGGGAGGGCTCGGGTCCCGCCGGGTCGCGGCTCCGTATCTTACCCGCCTCTTGGGGTGCCGAGTGCTCTCGGGTGTAGCTGCACGCTGTGCGCTTTCCTGTGTATTCTCGTCTCTCTTTTAGGAGTAGATGTATTTTCTGTGTTTTCGTAGATAAATATAGTGTTGGGAGGAGATTTCTGCCGCCCTGCTCACACCGCCATCTTCCCGGAAGTCGTTTGTGGGATTTTTTGTTTTTCTTTGCCTAATTTATTTCTACTTTCATACCTTTGTGGTCTGAGAAGCTGGTTGGTACAATTTCAATCTTTTTGAATTTACTGAGGCTCTTTTTGTGACCTAGTATATGATCTATTCTTGAAAATGATCCATGTTCACTTGAGAAGAATGTGTATCCTGCTGCTTTTGGGTGTAGAGTTATGTAGATGTCTCTTAGGTCCTCTGTTCTACAGTGTTGTTCAGTGCTTCTGTCTCCTTATTTTTTGTCTGGTTGTTGATCTGTCCTTTGGAGTTAGTGGAGTGTTGAAATCTCCTAGAATGAATGCATTGCATTCCATTTCCCCTTTTAATTCTGTTGGTATTTGTTTCACATATGTAGGTTCTCCTGTGTTTGGGTGCATAGATATTTATAACGGTTGTATCGTCTTTTTGGATTGACCCCTTTATCATTATGTAATGCCCTTCTTTGTCTCTTGTGACTTTCTTTGTTTTGAAGTCTATTTTGTCTAATACAAGTACTGCAACTCCTGCTTTTTTCTCCTTATTAGTTACATGAAATATCTTTTTCCATCCCTTCACTTTTAGTCTGTGTATGTCTTTGAGTTTAAAGTGAGTCACTTGTAGGCAGCATATAGATGGGCCTTTTTTTTAGTCCATTCAGTGACTCTATGTCTCTTGATTAGTGCATTCAGACCATTTACATTTAGGGTGATTATCGATAGGTATGTACTTATTGCCATTGCAGGCTTTAGATTCATGGTTACCAAAGGTTCAAAGTTAACTTCCTTACTATCTAAGAGTCTAACTTAACTCACTTAACATGCTATTACAAACACAATCTAAAGGTTCTTTTTTTCTCCTCCTTTTTCTTCCTTCTCCATTCTTTATATATTAGGTATCATATTCTGTACTCTTTGTCTATCTATCCCTTGATTGACTTTGAGGTTGGTTGATTTAATTTTGGATTTGTTTAGTAATTAACTGTTCTACTTTCTTTACCTTGGTTTTATTACCTCTGTTGACAGCTATTAAACCTTAGGAACACTTCCATATATAGCAGTCCCTCCAAAACACACTGTAGAGATGGTTTGTGGGAGGTAAATTCTGTCAGCTTTTGCTTATCTGGGAATTGTTTAATCCCTCCTTCAAATTTAAATGATAACCTTGCTGGATAAAGTAATCTTGGTTGGAGGCCCTTCTGTTTCATTTCATTAAATACATCATGCCACTCCCTTCTGGCCTGTAAGGTTTCTGCTGAGAAGTCTGATGATACCCTGATGGGCTTTCCTTTGTATGTGATCTTATTTCCCTCTTTGGCTGCTTTTAATAGCCTGTCCTTATCCTTGATCTTTGCCAATTTAATTGCTATATGTATTGGTGTTGTCTTCCTTGGGTCCCTTGTATTGGGAGATCTGTGCACCTCCATGGCCTGAGAGACTATATCCTTCCCCAGACTGGGGAAGTTTTCAGCAATTACCTCCTCAAAGACACGTTCTATCCCTTTTTCTCTCTTCTTCTTCTTCTGGTACCCCTATAATGCAAATGTTGTTCTGTTTGGATCGGTCACACAGTTCTCTCAATATTCTTTCATTCTTAGAGATCCTTTTTTCTCTCTGTGCCTCAGCTTCCTTGTATTCCTCTTCTCTAATTTCTATTTCATTTATGGTCTCCTCCACCGTATCTAATCTGCTTTTAAAACTTTCTATTGTATGTTTCATTTCTAATACTGTGTTCCATAATGATTGGATCTCTGACTGGAATTCATCCCTGAGTTCTTGTATATTTTTCTGCACTTCCATGAGCATGTTAATGATTTTTATTTTGAAATCCTTTTCAGGCAGATTCATGAGGTTGATTTTATTTGAATTTTTCTCTGGGGTTGTATTCATAATTTTACTTTGGACCTGGTTCCTTTTTGTATTTGTGTATGGCGCCCTCTAGTGCCCAGAAGCTCTACTCTCTGGAGCTGCTCAGCCCCTGAAGCAATGTCAGGGGTCGCAGGGGAGCGGTATTGGTGCCTGGTGGGCGGAAAGAGCTGTTTTCTACTTTGCGGCTGCTATGCCTGTCTCCACAGCCAGAACCAGTGGGCCAAGCACAAAGGTATAAGCTTCTATGCTTTGCGTTTGTAGTTGCTGTAGACAGATCTTCCCTCTGGCTGGGTAACGCCAGGGTAGGGTTTGCCGGTTTGTGAGCCAGGTTGGGCTGGCCATGAGAAAGACACAGTAGGTTGCGTATCACGGAGGGGGTCCTTGGAGCTGTGTAGCCAGCCAGGGGCTGGAGCACCTGAAGATCATGAAAGTTCCCAACCTGCTGGGCAGAGTGCACCTGGACAATTTTGTCTACCTGTCCTTTCTTCTGAGCAGTAAGCTCTGTGCAATCCTTGCCCCTTTGGTAGCCCTCTCACTGTTAGGAAGTCTCTCAGACTGCCTGCCTTTCTTTTGTCCCAGAGCAGCCGGATATGGATCCCTGTTTTCCACAATCAGCTGGAATCTCTGTCTCTCCAGATATTCTGCCTATCTTAGCTTTCCAACCCCCCTAATCACCAGGGCACCATGCAATGTAGATTTGTGCTCCCAGAGCAGATCTCCAGAGCTAGGTGTTCAGCATTCCCAGGCCTCCACTCCCTCATCACTGTTTCTCTTCCTCCTGCAGGTGAGCTGGGGTTGGGGAAGGGTTTGGGTCCTGCTGGGTCATGGCTTTGGTACATTACCCTGTTCCTTGAGTTCTGTTCTTTTCTCCACATGTATGCAGTCTGGCACAGCCTTCTTTCCTGTTGCTCTTTCAGGATTAGTTGTATTAATTATATTTTCATATTATTTGTGGTTTTAGGAGGCCTCTGTCTCACCTCTCATGCTGCCATCTTTAATCCCATGTTCCCCCACTATGTGCTCTTATAAGAGAAAAACTAGACTAGGTTTTTAATGTTCTTTTAAAGTATTTTAATATTAATACTTAATTATATATTAATATATGTACTTTGTGAGTATCTTGTTCCTTAAATACCAGAGTACTTCATTTTGTTTCTACATATCTTGGTGGAAGAAAGGCTGATAATAGTGCCCAGGGCCTATATAGATTCAGGTGTTTCTTGTTATTTGTTGTGATCATTATGATAATGGTCCAGTTTACAAAAACAAAAACAAAAATAATAAATATAACAAAACCATTCCAGGGAATCAGTCTATTCAAAATGCGATCATTATACTGGATTTGAGAAAAATTTCTTAGACATGACACTAAAAGCACAGGCAATAAAAGAAAAAATAAAGATAAATTGGATTTCATCAAAATTTAAAACTTTTGTGCATTAAAGGATACTATCAAAACAGTGAGAAGGAAACTTAAAGAATGAGAGAAAATATTTGCAAATCATACATCTGATAAGAGATTAATATCCAGAATAAATAAAGAACTCCTACAACTCAACAACAAAGAAACAACCCAATTCAAAAATGGACAGAGGACTTAAATAAACATTTATTCAAAGAATATGTACAAATATCCAATAGATACATGATAAGATGCTCAGCATCATTAATCATTAGGAAAATGCAAATTAAAACCACAATGAGATGTCGCTTCACACCCATTAGGATAACTATTATAAAAACAAAACAAAACAAAACAAAAAACCAGAAAATAACAAGGGTTGGAAAGGATGTGAAGAAACTGAATTGGAATCCTCACTGCTGGTGGGAACATAAAATATGCAGCTGCTGAGGACAGTATTGTATTGTCGTTCCTCAAAAAATTAAATAGAATCATGATATGATGCAGCAATTCTACTTATAATTATATACTGAAAAGAAGTGAAAGCATGGAATCAAGCAGATATTTATACACCAATGTTCACAGCAACATTATTTACAGAAGCCAAAAGGTGGAAATAACCTGTAGAGGAAAACTGTATTTTTCTCTTCTACGCTCAGCACTCCTGACACCAAATGCGTGGGAGATTTTCTCACAGCAAGGAATTCTCCACATCTCAGAAGACAGTGACTGGCTGTCCTACAAATTTAACTGAATGCTGACACCATATGTCTGGAAACAGCATCAGATCCCACAGGATACAGGCTCCGTCCCATAAGACTGCCCCTGTTTCAGTAGTTAACCACAAGTCTAGGTTGTCACCTGTACATCTGACTGACTGGCTATAAATCAGGATTTCCAAAATCCCTTCTTCAAATTCAGTAATTTGCTAGAACAGTTCATTGAACTTAAGGAAGCATTTACTTACATTTACTGACTTACTGTACAAGGATACAAATCAGGAACCTCCAGGTGGAAGAGATGCATGAGGCAAATATAGGTGGTGGGTCTCAGAGTTTCCATGCCCAATCTGGGTGCACCAATCTCCCAGCACCTAGATGTGTTCATTAATTCAGAAGCTCATCAAATCTCATTGTTCAAGAATTTTAGAGTTTTAATCTCTTACCCTCCCCTCTGCCTTTGTCTGTACTCCTTGGGTGAGACTGAAAATTCCAACCCTTCAGTCATTGTTCTTTCTGGAGACCAGCATCATCCTGAAGCTATCTAGGCTCCCTCACCCTAAATCACCTCATTAACAAAAATTTAGGTGTGATCAAAAGGGGGTCCTTATCAAAAACAAAAGATATCCTATCATTCAGGGAATTCCAAGAGTTTTAGGAGCCATGTGCTAAGGACCAGGGAAACAGAAAAGGCCACGTATATTCATTGTACCACAAATTCAAGTTGAGCGTGATGGGTGAGTGGATAAATTAAGTGTTGTATACACATACGATGGAATGCCATCCAGCTTTATAAAGGAATGAAATTCTGAGATATGCTACAACATGGTTCAATCTTAAAAATTTATGTTAAATACACCAGGCAGAAAAGGACAAATATGATATGATTCCACTTTTATGAGGTACATAAAATTTGACTAAATTCATAGAGATAGAAAGTAGAACAGTGGTAAGGAGGGGCTGGGGTTGGGGAGGGAGGAATGGAGAATCATTGTAAAGTTTCATGTTGGAACGATGAAAACTGGAGATAGATGTTAGTGATGGTGCACAACAATGTTGACATACATAATGCCACTGAATTACACACTTCAAAGTAGTAAATTTTGTGTTATGTATCTTTTTCCCTCTTCCCCCTAGAAAAGGAACACACATACCTATAAACCCACTCATATCTAGTTCTCCCTAGTGGCTAATCATCTCCTTAAATCGAACGGCTGTCACTCCTTTTTGAGTGGCCCAATGTGTGCAGGCTCCTGATAAGAACAAGGTGGATGTTCAAATAAACTTCACGTTGTTGTCATACCCAATAGTTTTGCCCAACCAAGTTATTCACTTAAATGTATGGCACCATCTGTTATGGGCTGTATTGTATCCAACCCAAATTCATATGTTTAAGCCCTAACTTCCCGTATCTCAATATGATTGTATTGGAGATAGGGTATTTAAAGAGCTAATTAAATTAAAATGAGCTCATTCGGGTAGTTCCTGATCCAATATGACCAGTGTCCTCATAAGAGGAGAGTGGGACACACATTGCACAGAGGCCGACCACACGTGAAGACCTGAAGACGACGGCCATCTACGGGCCATCTGAAGCCATCCGGAGGGGTCTCAGGAGAAAGCAAACCTGCTGACACCTCGATCTTGTACTTCTAGCCTCCAGAATTGTGAGAAAATACATTTCTGTCGCTTAAGCCACTCAGTCTGTGGTATTAACGTAGTGCACAATCTCTGAGGGAAGCCTCTATTTGCTGACACATGAAGCAAAATAACTTCTTGGGTAAAACCTGTGGTATTAGACTAAACACTTCTCCCCAAAGGGTAAACTTGTTCCTGCCTGTATGATTTGCCTTCTAGGCAAAAACACAAGACACTGTGTGCCTTTACTTTGTTTTCTTTTTCTTTCAGTACTAGTAAAAGCCTGTGTGAGCTCCTAGTCGGAGGCATACTTTGCCTCTTAGGCTGTTCTGTCAGGTTTTATGACAGATATTGCCATTTTCTTAAGCACTGCTATAATGCTATAGCTTCCACTACTAAACATCAGCTTGTTCTTTTAAATTTTTTGTTTTCTTTATTTTGTTATAGATTCAGCTGGGAATGAATGAGCTTGAACTTGGCCATCAGTTCAAAAGGTAGCCCTCTGGTGGCTGTAACCAACCGTTCCAAAGGAACATTTACGATGAGATTCTGAATAAAGAGAGCAGTTTCTTCATGTTTTTGACTGAAAAAAAAAAACTGGATTATTGGGCAGGACTTTTTAAAAATACATTTTTGTGTAAAACAATATTCTAAGTGTTTTATGGGTAATGGCTAATTTAATGCTTACAACAGCACAAAGGCTTTTGTTCCCTATTTAACAGTCATGACCAGCCATCAGTTTACGTTACTTGCCCCAAATCACAAAGCTAAGAAATGGGGGAGCTGGCTTGTGAGTTCTGGCAGTGTGGCTACTGGTCCCACCCTCTTAATTTCTATCTTCAAGGCCTCCTCCCACATACACATCAGTTTTTATTTCTGTGACTCCAGTTAGTTGTGTCAGAATTTACTTTCCATGATCTCTGTCTCTTAATCTTCTATTCGTATATGCCATCTCTTTCTCTCTCTGGGCTGCATTATAAGTAATTCCTTCAAATTATATTTTCCAACTCATTGTCTCTTCAGGTCTGTTTAATTTTCTGTTTCAGTCAGCCATTAAGATCTGTGCGTGTATTTGAAATCTAGTTTTTTTCTTTTTAGCTCTTTCTAAAACCCACCTATCCTTTTTTTCATATTCTGTTTTTCCTTTATTTATTTCTTTTAAACATTAATACATGGTTGTTTCACATTTTTGTTAGAATTTTCAAGTATCTGAAGTCTTTGATGGGGGGTTTAAGTCTTTCATTTATTATATCTGCTTTCTCTCACTTATTCCTAGGGTATTTTTTTGGTTGTTTTTAAAAACTAGACTCAGAAAAAAATCCAAAAAAAATGGCAAAGTAAAAGCTCTCCTCACAGCATGGCTTAGCCAGTATAAGTAACCCAGGATATCTGGCAAAGATGCCTTATCTATGCATTTGTGGCACAAACCATAGTTTTTTCCAACTTGAGTGTGATTAACACTGATAAGGTAAAGTCATGATTAATTACAGGGAAGGAAAATATACAAATCGATCAGATAGTTTTTCAGCCCGGACACATTATAGGTTACCTCTTTTCAAGATTCCATGGGAATAACCCAAATCCAGATGCCTAACTATCCAAGACTCAAAAAAGCATATATATTTGCATTCTCAGACCAACAAAATGAAGTGATACTATTCCAAAGGAGATTTTGCAAAAGGCTCGATTCCCCAGAAATGCCCACATCAGGAGTTTGGGGGTTAAGAGGTCTCTATTTTTTGAGCTTTGAGCATATTGAGGTCACTTTGGATCATTGTTTATGGAGTAAAATAATACTACTGTCTTAGAGACTGTCTTAGAAGCCTGGCTCATTCTTTTGGAATGAAGACAGCTGATTAGGGATGCTTGTAAGAGTAACATGGACATATCTTTCCGAAATCTGTCTACGTTTTTGTAAATAACACTTGCTATGCTCCCAGTGGCTAGAGTAAAGCCTGACATATCAGAGGCTGTCAAACACATGTTGATTATTTTTTAAAAATTGACTGAACGGTTGACTTCCGGGAAGATGGTGATGTGAGCAGGGCAGCAGAAATCTCCTCCCCAAACTATATATATCTATGAAAATACAGCAAATACAACTATTCCTCAAAGAGAGACCAGAATACACAGGAAAGCGCACAGCGTGCAGCTACACCTGAGAGGACACGGCACCCTGCGAGGGGGGTAAGATACGGAGCCGTGACCCAGCGAGACCCGAGCACTCCCCCAACCCCAGCGCACCAGCAGGAGGAGAGGATTCAGAGCCGGGAGGGAGTGGAAGTACACCTTGCGAAATAACCAGCCCCAGTGATCTGCGTGGGGAGCGCTGACACACATTGCGCAGTGTAGCGGAGATTGGAGAGACAGAGGGTGCAGGATCTGAGCGGGGAACATGCCAGGGTGCTTGAAGCCAGCTCCCAGGAAGGAAAGAAAGGGAAAAAAAAAAAAGAAAAAAAGAAAAGCGCACACTTTTTTCAGCGGTCTTAAAGAGACAGGAGCCCAGTGGAGGAGCCAGATCGCCCCAGCACACTCAGCCCAGCAGCTGGGAGTCCTGGGGAATTTTGGACCCCTTAGCTGGCAACTGGGAAAGGGTGGCCGCACTTAGACTTTCCACAGAGATCAACAGCGTCCCATTCATTCTCTCCCTGGCCAGAGCTATAAAGGGCCCTGCTGAGTGGTGCAGCCACGGCTGCGAAAGAGTGGAGCAACAGCGCCACCTACAGCATCCTGACAGAATCTACTCCCAGTAGGCTTTTTTTTTTTGGTTGTTTTGTTTTTTGTTTTTTCTTCTCTTTCTTTTCTCTTTTATTTTCTTTCTTTTTTCTTTCTTTCTTTTCTTTTTTTTTCTTTTTTCATTTTTAAAGTCTTAAAGGGCCCAGCTGACATACATGGCAACTACCAGCAACCACTTCTATAGCCATGAAAAGACAGAGGAATATGGTCCAGACTAAGATCAACCAGACAACCCCAGAGAGGCAGCCTGAAGGGATAGAAAGGCACAATCATCCTGAAACAGAATTCAGAATAAAAGTCATAACCATACTGATGGATCTACAGAGAAATGTGCAAGAGCTGAGGGAGGAAGTGAGGGAAGTGATGAACGACAATGCAGAAATCAGACAAGCGATCGACAGGTTTAACAGCAGACTGGATGAGATGCAAGAGACTGTTAATGGAATAGAAATCAGAGAACAGGAATACAGAGAAGCTGAGGCAGAAAGAGATAAAAGGATCTCCAGGAATGAAAGAATATTGAGAGAACTGTGTGACCAATCCAAACGGAACAATATTTGCATTATAAGAGTACCAGAGGAAGAAGAGAGAGAAAAAGGGATAAAAAGTGTCTTTGAAGAAATAATTGCTGAAAACTTTCCCATGCTGGGGAAGGAAATAGTCTCGCAGTCCACGGAAACCCACAGATCTCCCAACACAAGGGACCCAAGGAAGACAACACCAAGACACATAATAATTAAAATGGCAAAGATCAAAGAAAAAGACAGAGTATTAAAGGCAGTTAGAGAGAGAAAAATGATCACCTACAAAGGAAAACCCATCAGATTATCATCAGAGTTCTCAACAGAAACCTTACAGGCCAGAGGAGAATGGCATGATATATTTAATGTAATGAAACAAAAGGGCCTCGAACCAAGAATATTGTAACCAGCATGATTATCATTTAAATATGATGGAGGGATTAAACAATTTCCAGACAAACAAAAGTTGAGAGAATTTGCCTCTCATAAACCACCACTACAGGATATCTTAAACGGACTTCTCTAGAGGGAAGTACCCCTAAGGCTAAAAAGATGTCACCAGAGAAAATAAAATCATAGCAAAGAAAGCAGACCATCCAAATACTAACTAAAGGCAAAGAATAAAACACCTAGTATATAAAGGATGGAGAAAGAAGAATAAGAAGGGAGAGAAATAAAGAAACATCAGACTGTGTATACAATAACTTAATAAGAAAGTTAAGTTAGATTGTTAGATAGTAAAGAAGCAACCCTTGAACCTTTGGTAACCACGAATCTAAAGCCAGCAATGGCAATAAGTACATATCTATCGATAATCACCCTAAATATAAATGGACTGAATACACCAATCAAAAGACACAGAGTAACAGAATGGATAAAAAAGCAAGACCCATCTATAGGCTGCTTACAAGAGACTCACCTCAAACCCAAAGATATCCCCAGACTAAAAGTGAAGGGATGGAAAAAGATATTTCATGCAAACAACAAAGAGAAAAAAGCAGGTGTTGCAGTACTTGTATCAGACAAAATAGACTTCAAAAAAAGAAAATAGCAAGAGATAAAGAAGGACATTACATAATGATAAAGGGGTCAGTCCAACAAGAAGATATAACCACTATAAATATTTATGCACCCAACACAGGAGCGCCAGCATATGTGAAACAAATACTAAGAGAATTAAAGGAGGAAATAGACAGCAATGCATTCATTTTAGGAGACTTCAACACACCACTCACTCCAAAGGACAGATCAACCAGACAGAGAATAAGTAAAGACATAGAGACACTGAACAACACACTAGAACAGATGGACCTAACAGACATCTACAGAACTCTACACTCAAAAGTAACAGGATACACATTCTTCTCAAGTGCACATGGAACATTTTCCAGAATAGACCACATACTAGGCCACAAAAAGAACCTCAGTAATTTCAAAAATATTGAAATCCTACCAACCAACTCCTCAGATCACCAAGGTATAAAACTAGAAATAAATTTTAGAAAGAAATCAAAAAGCCTTACAAATACATGGAGACTTAACAACATTCTCCTAATTAATCAAATGGAGACTAATGACAACAACAACACAAAGCGACAACTTCTGTAGGACGCAGCAAAGGCTGCGTTCTAAGAGGAAAGTATATTGCAATCCAGGCCTACTTAAAGAAGGAAGAACATTCCCAAATGAATAGTCTAAAGACACAATTACTGAAATTGGAAAAAGAAGAACAAATGAGGCCCAAAGTCACCAGAAGGAGGGACATAATAAAGATCAGAGAAGAAATAAATAAAATCGAGAAGAATAAAACAATAGAAAAAATCAATGAAACCAAGAGCTGGTGCTTCGAAAAAATAAACAAAATAGATAAACCCCTGGCCAGACTTATTAAGAGAAAAAGAGAATCTACACACATAAACAGAATCAGAAATGAGAAAGGAAAAATCACGACAGACCCCACAGAAATACAAAGAATTGTCAGAGAATATTATGAGAATCTATATGCTAACAAGCTGGAAAACATAGAAGAAATGGACAACTTCTTAGAAAAATACAACGTTCCAAGAATGACCAAGCAAGAAACAGAAAAACTAAACAGACCAATCACCAGCAACGAAATTGAATTGGTAATCAAAAAAGTACCCAAGAACAAAACCCCCGGACAAGATGGATTCACCTCTGAATTCTACCAGACATATAGAGAAGAAATAACACCCATTCTCCTTAAAGTTTTTCAAAAAATAGAAGAGGAGGGAATACTTCCAAACTCATTCTATGAAGCCAGCATCACTCTAATACCAAAAACTGGAAAAGACCTCACCAAAAAAGAAAATTACAGACCAATATCCCTGATGAACGTAGATGCAAAAATACTCAACAAAATATTAGCAAACCTAATTCAAAAATACACCAAGAGGATCATACACCATGAACAAGTGGGATTCATCCCAGATATGCAAGGATGGTACAATATTTGAAAATCCATCAACATCATCCACCACATCAACAAAAAGAAAAAGAAAAACCACATGATCATCTCCATAGATGCTGAAAAAGCATTTGACAAAATTCAGCATCCATTCATGATTAAAACTCTCAACAAAATGGGTATAGATGGCAAGTACCTCAACATCATAAAGGCCATATATGAGAAACCCACAGCTAATATCATACTTAACAGCAAGAAGCTGAAAGCTTTTCATTAAAGATCGGAAACAAGACAGGGATGCCCACTCTCTCCACTGTTATTCAACATAGTACTGGAGGTCCTAGCCACGGCAATCAGACAAAACAAAGACATACAAGGCATCCAGATTGGTAAAGATGAAGTCAAATTGTCACTATTTGCAGATAACATGATATTGTACATAATAAACCCTAAAGACTCCACTCCAAAACCACTAGAACTAATATCTGAATTCAGCAAAGTTGCAGGATACAAAATTAACACACAGAAATCTGTTGCTTTCCTATACAATAATGATGAACTAACAGAAAGAGAAATCAGAAAAACAATTCCATTCACAGTTACATCAAAAAGAATAAAATACCTAGGAATAAACCTAATGAAGGAAGTGAAAGACCTGTACTCTGAAAACTACAAGACACTCTTAAGAGAAATATAAGAGGACACTAACAAATTGAAATGCATCCCATGATCTTGGCTAGGAAGAATAAATATTGTCAAAATGGCTATACTACCTAAAGCAATCTACAGATTCAACGCAATCCCTATCAAACTACCCAACAGCTTTCTTTAATGAACTGGAACAAATAATTCTAAAATTCATATGGAACCACAAAAGACCCCAAATAGCCAAAGCAATCCTGAGAAGGAGGAATAAAATGGGGAATTACGCTCCCTGACTTCAAGCTCTACTACAAAGCCACAGTAATCAAGACAATTTGGTATTGGCACAAAAACAGACCCACAGACCAGTGGAACAGAATAGAAAATCCAAACATTAACCCAAACATATACAGTCAATTAATATTTGATATAAGTGCCTTGGATATACAATGGGGAGATGACAGCCTCTTCAGCAGCTGGTGTTGGAAAAACTGGACAGCTACATGTAAGAGAATGAAACTGGACTACTGTCTAACCCCATACACAAAAGTAAACTCAAAATGGATCAAAGACCTGAATGTAAGTCATGAAACCATAAAACTCTTAGAAAAAAACATAGGCAAAAATCTCTTGGACATAAACATGAGCGACTTCTTCATGAACATATCTCCCCGGGCAAGGGAAACAAAAGCAAAAATGAACAAGTGGGACTATATCAAGCTGAAAAGCTTCAGTACAGCAAAGGACACCATCAGTAGAACAAAAAGACATCCTACAGTATGGGAGAATATATTCATAAAAAACGTATCTGATAAAGGGTTGACATCCAAAATATATAAAGAACTCATGCACCTTAACAAACAGAAAGCAAATAATCCAATTAAGAAATGGGCAGAGGACATGAATAGACACTTCTCCAAAGAAGAAATTCAGATGGCCAACAGGCACATGAAAAGATGCTCCACGTCGCTAATCATCAGAGAAATGCAGATTAAAACCACAATGAGATATCAGCTCACACCAGTAAGGATAGCCAACATCCAAAACACAAACAACAACAAATGTTGGTGAGGATGTGGAGAAAAGGGAACCCTCCTACACTGCTGGTGGGAATGCAAATTATTTCAACCATTGTGGAAAGCAGTATGGAGGTGCCTCAAAAAACTCAAAATAGAAATACCATTTGACCCAGGAATTCCACTCCTAGGAATTTACCCTAAGATTGCAGCAGCCCAGTTTGAAAAGACAGATGCACCCCTATGTTTATTGCAGCACTATTTACAATAGCCAAGAAATGGAAGCAACCTAAGTGTCCATCAGTAGATGAATGGATAAAGAAGAGGTGGTACATATACACAATGGAATATTATTCAGCCATAAGAAGAAAACAATCCTACCATTTGCAACAACACGGATGGAGCTAGAGGGTATTATGCTCAGTGAAATAAGCCAAGCCGAAAAAGACAAGTATCAAATGATTTCACTCATATGTGGAGTATAAGAACAAAGAAAAACTGAAGGAACAAAACAGCAGCAGACTCACAGAACCCAAGAACGGACTAATAGTTACCAAAGGGAAAGGGACTGGGGAAGATGGATGGGAAGGGAGGGATAAGGGGGAAAAAGGGGCATTACGATTAGCAGATGTAATGTTGGGGGGGGAATGGGGAGGTCTGTATAGCTTAGAGAAGACAAGATTCTATAGCATCTCACTATGCTGATGGACAGTGAGTGTAATGGGGTTAGTGGGTGGGACCTGATGAAGGGGGTAGTTTAATCACCATAATATTGCACATGTAATTGTAGATTAATGATACTAAAACAAATTATATTTAAAAAAATTGCACCGTTTTTGAGCTTTAGTTACAGTACTGCTTTCTGCCACTGGGTGGTGCTACAAAACCACTCCCACCCACACACAGGGGTTTGAGGCTTTAAACAGATGCCTCTCACTGTCTCAGCTTTTCAAACCATCTGAATTTGAATATTATGCAGCCTTTTCTCTGAGAAAATCTATAAATATTTCTGATTTATTCTTTTCTTAAAAGAAGGGTGTTTCGAAGAGTGGTATCCTCTGTTAGGAGAAAATCTGTACAAACTGCTAGGCTCAATGATCTCAATGGTTCTTCCAATCCTAACAGTCTATGGTTCTGATTTTAGTTTTCTTGGTTGACTATTTCCCCTTGGTCTACCTGTATGCAGACTAAGAGGATGTGGGGCCCTGGATCGGCCTGAGAGCGGTGCCATGCAGGTCTGCGCTGACCTCAGTGCCTCCTCTTGGCACTGTCTCATTACTGTCCCCCTGAGCTCTGGTTCCCTGGCTCAAACATGCCACCATTCGGGAGGATGTATTTGGAGAAGGAGTGGAAAGACACAGAACTTTTATGGAAATACAACTAATTGAAAATGAAAACATACCTATTTCTTATAGTGAGCTTGAAGCAGTAGAGGCTGAAACTGAATGCCATGGCCCTCAAACAGAAAAGCATCAACTCAGGGCCAACTGTGCACAGAGGCAGGAACAAAGTGACAGACAAGAGGGCTGCAAAGATGGGTAGGTAAACAGAGAAGACAATGTAAACCAGTTTAACAAGCTTGTTTTGAGCATCCACTATGTGGTGAACTCTAAGGATTGCCATGAGTGTAGGGAGTTGTCAGGGGACTGGAGGCAGACACATCAATGGAGAACTATCAGACCTTTTTTAAGTGCTTTATTGTGGATGGGACAGGCTGCAAGAGCAATTCAGAGAAAAGGCACCAAACCTAGCTGGGGGGTTTGGGAGACTTCCTGGAAGAGCTGATGTTCAAACTGAGTATCTATTGCCCCACAGACCACTGCTACAATCATTCTTGGTTAAAAGGTTTTTATTGTTGTTGTTGTTATGGATGTTTTCTTATCAGACTTCTATATACCTTTGATAATTGTGTTTAACAATTATGCATTACTAGCTACTTCTCACTAAATTCTAGCACAGTGCCAATTTACATTATAATTCCACATTTAATCCTCACAGTAATCTCATGAGATAGGCAGGCATTGAGACCCTGGTGCTGAAAATATTCTATGGAAAGTTTCAGGCCCATACAAAAGATTTTTGTTTTGTTTAGTACGATTAACTATGTTGTACCCACCACCCAGTAAAAACTTTTTTCATCTCTATACCCCACACATTTTCTGAGGTCAGGTGTCTGTTGAAAGAAATGTCAGATATCATGTCATTGCTGTACATAGCTCAGTATGTCAATCTAAAAGATAAAGACACCTCAAAAAATGTAACCACAAGTCTTCTTCCAGCTAAGATGGAGTGACAGGGACTGGATTTACTCTCCTGTCTGAAATAACCAGAAAAGAAAAGAAAAGAAAAAGACGAAATGTGTGAAACAATGTTTTTCAAGACATCAGGCAACAAAGGACAGTGACACCTGAGATCTGAGGAACAGGTTTGCGGCTGAGTGGCGCCCTCCCCTGGCCAGGTCATTGCCTTGAGGGGATCCAGGTGCAGCACAGGGAGGAAGGACACAAGGAAGCCAGATGGGCTCCCCGAGGAGGCTCTCTAGAAGGGATAATTTGATTGCAAAGTTCAAGTGGAAATGGAAATGTCTGGGTATTCACCCTGAATAACTTTGCAGAAGAAGAGCTGAGTTGGAGGAGTAGGCACTACCTGATCACAGAACTTATTATAAAGTTATGGCGATGAGATCAATGACTCCTTGGCATCAAGACAGGCAAATAGATCACTGGATCAGAAGAGAGGATCCAGAAATAGACCAGATATATATGCCAACTGATTTTTGATGACGGTTCAAAGGAAGTCAGTGGAGAGAGGATAATCTTTTTGACAAATAGTACTGGAACAACTGAATATCAGTATGCAAAAAAATGCATTTTCATACATACCTTGTACAATAGACAAAAAAAAACCCCCACCTTAAAATGGATCATAGATCCAAAAAAAGCCTAAAAACTACACAACTGCTAAGCCTCTAGAATATAGGAAGCTTTTATGACCTGGAGTAAGGACAAGTTTTCTTAGATATGACGTCAAAGGCACAGTCCACAAATAAAAAAAATAATAATTTAGACTTCATCAAATTTTAAAATATGTGTCCTTTGAAAAACTCTATTGAGAGAGTGGGAAGACAAGCTGCAGCCTAACTGAAGATGTTGTAAATCATGTATCTGATAAAGGACTTGATTTTATATGTATTTGTGTGCGTGTGTATAGATATATACAAGCATATAGAGCTTTAACTTGCATGAAATCAGGAGGCAGTTCTTTAAATACATTTCTACTTGTATGGCTTTGCCAGCACTACCAGAATATTTTGGCTAAACACCCACGTACCTACTTATGGAACCAAAGTCTGAGGTGGATGCAGTAAAATGAGACTTGAGAATATGGTCATCTCCCTTCGACGTTGTGAGGAGGCCTCTAACCAGAGCACACATTAGCAGGACACATTTTCGTCCTTGGACTGCCAATCTCCACAGTTCAAATACCCACTGTGAATTGAAGTTTGATACTGCAACTCAACTATCTGCTGAAAATTGGAGAAAAATTAAAAGGGGGCATGGTTATTGCATTATGGTGACATATTGTATGTTGTCCCTATGGTGAGGATGACCTGCCTACAAGTGTGGGGGAAAACTCAAGTAGTATTTTCAAACAAGCAGGACAATAAATCAAGTATTATAAAAAATAACATTAACTTAAGCTGTTGCTTCCCATCAAATACTTGATGATACAAATTAACAAGGCAGTAAATACTGAGTATTCAACTCAAGCAGTTGCATTTTTAGCCAGAGAAGCACACATTCAGCATTCAAATCATAGAACTGAGAGTTGGGAATTTTTTATTTTTCTAGACATAGCTCTTTGTGCCCCGCTGCTTCCTCTGCCTCCTTGGTCAAAATGGAGGGATAGTCTAGAAGAGTCCCTTTAGCCATCTGCTGCCTTAATTTTCTCATCTGGAAAATAGAGACAAATCTTATTTGTTACTCAAAGAACACAACAGGAACCTAATATATATATCCCTTTAAGTGAATCAATGGATTGGTTTCTCCAACACGAAGTGCTATCACAAGTCACATCAGTCACCATACTCTTCGAGGGACTCTAAACCTTACAGAGGATGAAACTATTTCCTGACTCCAACTGTAAAAACCAACTTCCTCATTTCAGTAGAAATGACACCATTAGGAATGAGTCCATACCATAAATGTGCATTTCCTAATACTGATCTACTTCTAAAAATTTCTCAGGGCTTTTTCTTTTCTTTTTTTAATTGGAAAGAATCTCAGCAGCCTCCTAGCTGTTCTGTCCTTTTACATACTAGCAAAGTGAAGCCCGAGAGAGAATGACTTGCTTACATTTACAAAATAGAAACCCTGGCCTGTTGATCTTTCTTCTTCCCAAGAACAAGCATTGATAGAATTTCCCATCCTCAATTAAATCCCAGGATAAATAAAAGTATCCAGTTCACCATTAAACCTGCTCTTGGTACCAGACAACAGATGTGAATCTGTTGTAAAAACTGACTGAAGGGAATGTAAGAGACGTAGTGATAAAGGAAAATGGCTGCCCGGACTGGTCTAATCCCCCCATCACTTGAATCATTCTGAAATGTTAAAAAATCAACAGGGAGAGTTGTTTTGTCCTGAAAGTAGGGCAGTAATGTGGAAACACTGGGTGGCTTCAACTCCCAAAGAAATTATAGGTGGGAGAAGTGAGGCGGGGGTGGGGAAATGAATTGAAAACCTGGTCAGTACAGATCTGTCTGTTGGGAGTCTCATCCCAGCCAAGCCAGTTCTGGTGAGCCTTGGAGTGCGGAGCGGGGAGAGGTTGAAAAATAAGACGGGTCATCATCCAATGGAACGAACAAGTTATTTCCAGAATAGGGAACTTTCAAACAAATAAAAGGGGGGGAGAGGAAGATGCCCACCGGGGGTCCTGGGGTGGCATCCGTGGAAGTCCCACCTCTGCTCCTTAGAAACGAATACCAGCTGAAGCACATGCCCATAGCCTCATTTCCAGCGAGCACATAGGAAGCCCTGCCCCATGTTCGCCTGCCTACTGGTCTACCGTTACACAGGCAGTTAGGAGGTTAGAGCCGAGCATTCCAAGCCATACCCATTCTTGCCAGTCAGATTCTCCTCTGAATAACGAGAACAATTAAAATTCAGAACCACAGAACTTTACAGTGAAAAGGACCCTACAACAGGGTTTCTATCCTTGGCACAATAGACATCATGGGTCCAGTAATTGTTTTCATGGGGCACTGTCCTTTACACTGTAGTAAATGTTCAGCTGCGTTCCTGGCCTCTAAGCAGGAAGCAGCTCCGCAGCAGTGACAGCCAAAGGTATCTCCAGGCATATGGTCAAATGGCCCCAAATGGCCCCAAACGGCCCCTAGGTGCCAAATCACCCCGAATGAAAACCAGCACCCTCGAACACTCTACCAACCTTTTTCACATCTCACACACATAGCAAATGGAAACGTTTGTATAGGACAGAGTAACCTGAAGGGGATTTGGGAATAGCTTTATAAAGTTCAGTGAAAAAATTCAATATGTGTTATATACTTATAGGAAAAACAAAATACAAAATATATAGGAAAATATTAAATATAAAATGTATATAAAAATTCTAAATATAACCATTTCAAAATTTTAAATGAGACATTTGAACTTACTTTCACTGGTGTATCTCTTTACCAAGAGATGTTATGCTCAAAATTGCTACACACAACTCTGATCAAAACTTTTTAATGATGATTGCTTCAAACTCTTGGCAGTCTCTACCAGCAATAAACTCCATTCAAACAAGAAGATCATGGAAATATGTTAAAACCATTGCTTACAATCATTTGAAGATTTGTGACTTTGAAATTAAAGAACCTAATAGCTTATCCTTTTCTTATACTGACAAATTAGTGTTTACATTTCTCATGATAAAGTATTTCAGATTCAAGATTCTACATATTATGTGTTTCAGACTAATAATGAAATTCAAATTTCTTTATTGCCTATGCATTATAAGAGTGGTTGTCCTGTAGCTAGCATGGAAATCACTAAATGGGCTTCTTGTCCATCAGGTGCAGGTATACAGAAAAAAATCTTACATATGTAAAGATGGAGATGTTGGGCTACCGCTTGCGTCTGGGCAGACCAGGAAGCCCTACCATATTCTGCACCCATCCATCCCCAGCTGGCTGTATCTTAGGCTGAGCTTCAAGCTCTGGGCACTTGGTGATGAACTCCCTAGTTATCCTCAGACTTTATCTAGGATGGTCAGTATTGTGCTCTGAAGCCAGCTGCTGAGATGCCAGGCCATGGATCCCCTTCTGGGCTCATTCAGGGAGCCATGGTGGACCAGTGTATGGTGAACGGGGCTCACTGTGCCCCCTGTCTTCTCTGGGGACTGTGAGGGTGGTCCTTGGACTCTTTCCCCGCTCAGACCATCCCCGGGGAACTTGCGGTGAGACTCCTCGTGGTTAGAGGCACCTGGGCCCAGAGCCTCAGCTATTCCAAGTCCTACGGGGTGCTCTGAATGTTGAGAGACCCAGTCACCACTGCACACTTTTGTCATTTGGCACAATGGTTGGGCAGCTCTGCAGTAGAGAATCCTGCCTGTGGCTTAGAGAAGGGCCTGACTCGCCCCAGGTCACACATTAAGTCAATGACAGTGCTGGGACAGGAACCTAACTCTCCTGGCTCCTAGCACCACAATAACATAAATTACTTCATTTATTGTCCTTATTTTTTCCTCCTCTTGTCTTCCTTCCTCCCGGTGACTCACTCACCACAAATTCCTCTTGTGCCAAGCCTGCTGGTCAAAGACATTGGCTTGTAGAGCGCCTTCCACAGGGAGAGCAGTTTTTCTTAACCTTTGGTGTGCAGAAGAAGAGAACTTTAAAAATAGGTGTATTTTGCCGTGTGTCTTTGTGAAGAACGTTGAGGCAGAATGAAAGAAGGGGGAAGATTCACAGTAGGCAGCATGAAGCAGTATTCCCTTTATACTCCATCTAATATTTTGGGCTGAGTCTTATGCTGAACATGAGATCTTCATGACCTGTGAGGGGACATAGTGACCCAAAGACTACAAATATCTAAACTTCAGAGTAACAGATGATTTTATCTGATGAAAAATGGAAATATTTTCAGATGCTTCAAGGAATATGCAGTGGTTTCCAAGTTCTAGTGTGCATGAGAATTTCATTAAAGATTTCATTGTTGGAGTTATCTATGCAAGTAATTCTCAATAAACTGGTTTGGAAAGAAGCCCATGGTTCTACAATTTTAACAGGCTTTCTGGGATTATGTGACTGAGAAATGCTGAAATAGGAGTAAGACCTTAGAGCTTGATTGGACTTTATAATGGGACCATTGCAGAAGGTGAGAGGAAAAGTCAAAACTGTCAGTTAGAGGACCTTATCCTAGTTACAGATAGTTGTGTGACCTTGGAAACGTCACTTGACCTCTTTGAACTCCGGTTTCCCCATCTTTAAAAAAATACAGTTTGTCAAGTAATTTCTCAAACAGGTATTCTAAAACTTTTAACAGACATTAAGAATCACTTGGGGAGCTTTTAAAAATGCATACTTGTAGGATTCCTGCTCCCTAGGATTCTGATTTAGCAGGTTGAAAGAGGGAACGGGAATCTGAATTTTTAACAAGTGCCCTAAGTGATTCTTCTAGAGGTAATCCATAGACAGCATGTTCAGAAATACCGCTAGGCTGAGGGCCCCTCCAGTCCGTGTTCTGTGGATTGTCCAGCTCCCTCTGCAGTTAACCAATCACTAAGTGCTGGTGATCATGCAGGCAAAATATGTGCCTCATCCAGCCCTTCCTTTGAACTCCACAGTGATGCCAATTTTGTATCAGGCTAACGGCAGTAACTGCTGCTTTGAATTCCAGTGTCCATGATTTTACCTTTCATGCTCTTCCATTACACTCTGGTTTTGTATTCCTAAAATCTTCTCATCAAAACCATGCAATGCTGCCAGTTGTCTTTAGGATAAAATACAAACTCCTTACTTATTCTAGCAGTTGTCCCCTTGTCTCCAGGATGCCCTCCCTAACAGCTGTCTCCACAAAGAGAATCAAATCCCTAAGGAGCACAGCGTCCTCATTGCAACGCCCTTGGCTCTGGGAGCACTATGTCCTCACTGCAACGCCCTTGGCTCCGGGAGCACTGCGTCCTCACTGCAACGCCCTTGGCTCCGGGAGCACTGCGTCCTCACTGCAACGCCCTTGGCTCCGGGAGCACTGCGTCCTCACTGCAACGCCCTTGGCTCCGGGAGCACTGCGTCCTCACTGCAACGCCCTTGGCTCCGGGAGCACTGCGTCCTCACTGCAACGCCCTTGGCTCCGGGAGCACAGCGTCCTCACTGCAACGCCCTTGGCTCCGGGAGCACTGCGTCCTCACTGCAACGCCCTTGGCTCCGGGAGCACAGCGTCCTCACTGCAACGCCCTTGGCGGGAGCACTGCGTCCTCACTGCAAGCGGGAGCACTGCGTCCTCACTGCAACGCCCTTGGCTCCGGGAGCACTGCGTCCTCACTGCAACGCCCTTGGCTCCGGGAGCACTGCGTCCTCACTGCAACGCCCTTGGGTCCGGGAGCACAGCGTCCTCACTGCAACGCCCTTGGGTCCGGGAGCACAGCGTCCTCACTGCAACGCCCTTGGCTCTGGGAGCACAGCGTCCTCACTGCAACGCCCTTGGCTCTGGGAGCACTGCGTCCTCACTGCAACGTCCTTGGCTCTGGGAGCACTGCGTCCTCACTGCAACGCCCTTGGCTCCGGCCTCAGCTTCTTCCTTACACTTTCTCCCAGACCAGTCTGTCACCACTATCTTAAATCTATTCCTTTTTTTGAAATCCAGCTTAAAGTTTATGTCCTTTATGATGTCTTTTCTGACCATCCCACTTGACCATGAACTCTTCTTTATTCCTATAACATAGTCCAATACCACAAAACAATCATTCTCACTTTTCTGCCTACACGGTGTACTTATCTCAGGATCCTCACTGGTTGAATAGCCCCTAACTCTGACTCTCTGGCCCTCTGGAATGCTGTGAACTCTCCAAGACCCTTAGTAAATTCCTTTTCTGCTTAAACTAGTTAGGGTGGGTGTCTCTTCATGGTTCTGCATTCCTGTATCCTCCTCAAGGCTTTGCACAGTAGGTATCCAAGCAGATTTACTACATAGGCTTTTCTTGCACAGAAGGCCTTTACTGGTTGGATAGCAAAACTAACATGTACTTGGAAGAGCTACTTAACTTCTGACATTTTTCTCTGTTGGCAAAATAGAAGAACCAAAACAGGATATTCCTCATCCCAGGATGTTACAAGAAACCATTTTTTAAAATGAATAATTGTTGACTAAAAAACAAAATGAATAGGTGCAGCTGCTCAAATTAAGAATGCTTCCTTTAAGTAATAACACAAGCTTTTTTTTCCCTCTGCAAAGGATTTCCTGACATTGCTGTTGTTAATAATAACATTTATTGAATGTTACAAAGAATCAGGCACTCTTAAGTGTTTTATATATGTCATTTTATGTAATTTTCACAACCATACTACATATTAGTCATTATTAACTTTATTTTATAGACAAGGAAATTGACGTGTAAGAAGTTACGTGGCAAAAATCACCAGCTAGTGTCAGAGCCATTCTGTGCACCTGGGTTAGTCTGATCCCAAAGCCTGGCATTTAGTCCCATTATTCCTGCTAACCTAACCTAACCTAACGTCACAGGATCCTTCCTTCAGTTGTGGCTTGTGGGCTAGTCATCTGGGGAAACTAAATTCTTTGGAAGTGGGCTGTGTCTTTAATGTCTGGCACATAATAGGTGCTCAGTAAAAGCCAAATAAATGTAGGCTAGCAGGGAAGATAAGCATGCGATATAGACTGCAAAATATCCCAGACCAGGTGCCCCCGACAGGCGCTCATGAGCACCAGCAGCCATGTGAGAGGCAGAGGAAGGCAGGAGCCCCAGCTACCATCGAAAGGCTGCATGGAAAAGATCATAACGCGCCCCCCCCAACCTAGGGTTCTTTCCTCAGTACCCTTGACCCATACAAACCGCTGAGAAGGAACCAGCATGGTATGGATTTCTAAACTACTTAATAATTCAGGTGATCTGTGTCACCTGGGTTCTTGGCTGCAAACACTGAACCCATCCTAGTTTAAGCAGAAAAGGAATTTACTAAGGGTCTTGGAGAGTTCATAGCATTCCAGAGGGCCAGAGAGTCAGAGTTAGGGGCTATTCAACCAGAAACCCCACCAAACTACTTGTGGACAGGGTGTGCACCCACTGCCACTCGAGGGAACAGCACCTGTGCTCAGAGCGGTGATGCGCACACCTCAGCCAGAGCTGTGCCCCAAGGCCAGATATTCCAGCCACCCTCTCTGTTAAACAGTGGGGTCCGTGGAGTGCCTGCTCCCCACATTGCTCTCTTCCTAATCAAGGGGCATGAAGCAGATGGGGGAAGCATAGCCTTCTGTACTGACATCTGAGTTTTAAGAAAGGCTGGGAAAGAGACTTCTGGCAGAGCAGAGCAGAATTCAAAATGTAAACCATTCTCCCAAATGTTGGAAGGTAGTTCAAAATATGCTGAGCAGTCCATGAATTACAACAGATGTTAACATATTATAAAAGCAGTAATAGCTAAAAATGAGCATTTACTATGTGCCAGGCATTTTACATATATTTCCCTTTCTTCCTTGCACAAGTTACACAACTGATAACACAGGTGGATACTAGGTTAGCTCTAAAGGCCATACATCTGAGGTGTTAAATTCTAAACCAAATTAGATTAGAGGTCCCTGCTACTTTCCTGAACTTCCTCTATCATCACACTTCTTGTAATTTATTGTTACTCTGTACTTAATGGCTATCTTTTCTGCTACGTGCCATGAGCATACAGACCTACCTGCTTGTTCACTGTTGTATCCCCAGCACCTGTTGTATTTTATTAATTCAGTTAACAGACCCTCGGCTTCCACTGTGCATCTGGCTCACTCACACATTCTCTCCACAGCAATGCACTGAAGTTGTCTAGGGTGCCCAGCACCGTCACTGGGTGCTAAGGCACCTTGGGAACAGGACAGGCAGGGACCCTGCCTCCTGGGATTTACATTCTGACAAAGGGAGATGGGAAATCAACAAATAAACAGTGTATAAAATGCTCAGAGAAGTAAGTGTTGTGAAGAAAAATAAAGCCAAGGAGGGGATAGAGAGTAAGGGAGAGGGGTGATGAGGAAGGCTTCTTTGCAGAGATGGCATTTGTTACACCAGAATGAAGGAGAGAATGAGCCCTCTGAGGCCCTGAGGAACCGTCTCTAGGTGGTGGGAATAAGAAGGGCAGAGGCCCCAGGTGGGAGATAACTTGGCCCGTTTGTGGAACAAGACCAGTGTAGCTAGGATGCAATGAATCAAAGGGAAAGCGCTTGGAGATGATTTCAGAGAGATAGTCAGGGTTGGGACACATACAGCCTTGAAGCCACCCGCTGACAGGGAAATTAGGTTTTATTCAGTATAAGGGCAGCACTGGAAGGTTTTGAGTGAGGGAGTGCCATGATCTGGTTTAGTTTGAACTATGTTATTGCGGAGGCTATGTGGAGACTAGCCTGGGTGCAGGACAAGATTCAAACAGGGTAGAAAGCGGTAGAAAGGAGAAAGAGAACTTGAATTGGGTAATGGTGTTGGGGAAGGAAATAAGTGACTAGATTTGGGGGTCTATTTTGAGAGCGGAGCAGACCGGTTTCCTAATGCATTCAGCTGGGGCAGGGAAAGAAAACTGACTTGAGTAACTGGGTGAACAGAGATGCCATTTCCTGAGACTTGGGCAGGAGAAGCTGTGGAGGAAAAATCCAGACTTCAGGGTGCTTTGGATGTGAACACCTGGAGGGGCTCCCTCGGAACCTAAGTGGAGGTGTTCAGAGGCATTGGGTATATGAGCTGGGATTTCAGGGGAGGACTCAGGGCCAGAGGTATGAACTTGGGAGACATGAGTATACAGACGATGTTTCAAGTCCTGAACTTGAAACTTCTGGATGGGATCACCTCAGAACTCAATAAATACTTGCTAAATACCGAATGGATGTTAAGGGGATAGAGATTGGGCTAAAATGCAGGTCTGGCTAAAAACTTTTAGGTACATAAGTTGCACTAATCAGTCGTATGACCTTGGGCCATGTCCTTTCTGAGCTTCAGGACTGGAAGAGGGAAGAATTGTACTGAAGGAAAGAGAGAGAGAGGGAGAGGCTGACAGAGGGAAAGAGCCATGGAGAAGAAAAAAGGAGAACAAGGAGGAGTACCAGATGGACAGGGAACATTAAAGGACGGCCATCAGGGGAGCGGGAGAAGGGGGCAAGAGTCCACGATTCCCGGCTGGGACGCCTTTCATCTTCCATTCCCGTGCTCTGTCACCTGTGTCCTTACAATCACCCGGTGCCCACTGGGTGCTTTCTTTGGTTTTGTTGACTGCATATTCTAGAATGACTCCTGGAGCTCACTCTGTAAGGCCTCTTGGGAGCAATTCATTTCTATTTGGTATCAGAAATAAAACAGGATTTCTTGAGAAATCTAAAACAAATCCTGAGAAATCTAGAAATCCCATAATTAAACAGGTTTTTTGTGTGTGTGCTGATGCTGGGAAGCTTAGAGCCTTTGTGAGTGGCAGTTTTGCATGAACCTCATTCCAACTCCATTTTATGCCCCAGTCACGTTTGTCTTTTATTTATATATGCTTCTTGTTTAAATTTCTTTGCTGTCTTTAAATGTCCCTGACAACCACATTAGCTACCCTGTGGAGCAAGACAGGAACTAGCACACAAATGCAACATCTGAAAGAGCCTTCATTTCAACTCGTCTGCTCCATTGCCCTTTGCAACTCACTTATCAGACATGTGTCTCAACTTCTGGCAGAGAAATTATGTCACTCAGATCCATCATGGGACTGCCCCAAGTTTCTGCCCTCTTTTCCTGGGGTGGGTAGTAAATGAGCTCAGGCCTCCTTCCTCCAGCCACTCTATGAATGAGGAGTAGGAGTAGCTTAACTACTTATACAAGGAATAAAAAAGCCCCAAATGTTGCCAGCACACTTATCATATTCGTTTCAGTCAAACTATGCTTGTACAGCTCTATCCGGAAAATAGCCAATACAGTTACTTGCTTGCTTTGGCTTGTAACTGGAGTCCCAGCTTGATGATCTATATTTTATTTGTCCTAGGATCCAGTTCCAAGCATGCATGGAGGAAGGTGGGAAGGTGGTTTGCGCCCCTGAGGGCATGAAGGACTACTGCCTGAGCCCAAGTCAGCTCACATCTGGAATGGAGAGGTCACTGTGCCCCAGAAGCAAGGTCCTATCATGGAGTCTTTGGCATTGGCCATGACAGAAGACATCACTGCAACAACCCAGAGTGGGAAAAGAGGACAATGGCAGCCAGGAGTACTACATGAGATGGGCCACTTCCGGGGACTCCCAGAATAAGCAAAACAAAGAGGGGGCTGGAACTACTGCAACAGTGGGTGGGTGGGTAGAGGAAGAGCCAGAGAAATGCTGTTTTGATTCTGCATTATGGAGACCCAAGCTGGTTTGGCCTAGAGAAATTCTAGTTAGAGACTATTTTTAGAAAAGGCTGAACTATTAACAGCATGGAGAATGTTTATTTAAATCTATTTCTATTAGCTCCGTGAACACTAAAGTAAATTTCCCTGTAATGCAGAAGCCCTTATGAGCTCACTCATTGTTGGGAATGAGTAATCTGTATATTGGGGAAGGGAGATGTATTTCCAGTCATTGATCAGTATTTGTGAACATTTATTAAGAACTGATTACAAGCTTCCACTGTGCTTAGGGCAGATCTACTTACAGGAAAAAAAAGGAGGTTGTCATGGAAACTGCAGATAGCTACAGCCCTCTCTGGGCCCAAATGAGAAGCTAAACGTCTTCTGACCAAATAACTGTGTCTAGCCAAAAAACCTAGGAGCTTCAGGACTGTTCTAATACTAGACTTCTGGTTTCGTGAATGACTCTTGTTCTAGTTCTGAAATGTGCTATGAAATCAGGGCCCTTCGGATGAAGAGAAAGATAATGAATCAAGCAGGTGACACACCCTTCAAGGTCAGTGCTGCATTTTGGAGCATGCAACTCCACCCTGTCTGCATTTGTATTAGCTTGGCTCACACTGCAGAGAGAGCAAGGGGGTGAGGGCAGAGGGCATCTGATACATCAGGTAGACTAGGCTGTGCTGATTGTAAAATACTTCTCTGTTTGGTTCACACTAATAAGGCCCAGAATCCCAAAGACAGATGGTACAGCCCAAGGACAAATGCTTGCCTTTCACTTAAAAGTACCTGCCATCTCAAATTCCAGCTCCACTACTTAGCGGTTCTTTGACATTAGGCAAATCCCTCAAACCCTCAGAACCTCAGATGCTTCCTATATTAAACAGAGTATCAGTTATTAGGTAACAGAGTTAGTTGAAGAAGAAAATGAGAAACTGCATTTGAAAAGTTTTTTTTTCTTTCAAATATTAGGAATTAGTGGTACTTTTATTTAGTTTCATGGAATGAGATTAGTACCCAGTTCAGGGTTGTGTTGCGTTTATTCAGCTTTGTATGCTCAGATTCTGGCATAGTGCCTCCTTTACTGAAGGAGTTTAGTAAATGTTTGTTGTTGAAGAAATGAGAAAGGGCTGCAATTGCTTTGCTGAGAATCTCTTTGATATATGATTCCAAAATTAGAAAGGAAGTCTTGACGTCATCTGATTCATGCCCCTGTCTCTGAGAGGCACTTTGGTAGAGAATGAAAGTTCTTCCAAGGATATGAGTATCCATGGATCTCACAGATGATCCACAGGGGCTGGGATTGAAGCTCCGATAGGACACAAGCAAAGCAGACTCAGCTTACCTCCCGACAAATCCGTCCACTTTCTGCACGGACACCATGAGGTCCAGCGCGTCCAAAATAGTCCACCATCTTTTTCTTCCTGTTGGCTTATGGGACAATGTCTGCAGAAGACTCCTATTGAAAAATACAAATATGTTCTCAGAGGATGGTTGCTTACAAAGTCATTAATAAGCTATTGAACTAGCAGAGAGTAGGGTAAGCTTTTCAGAAGAGTAGGAGGGTAGAGTAGAATTGAGGTTATATCTCCAGGAGCATGAATAAGCTGGTGTGCCTCGGTGGGTCCCCGACAAGCTGGGGACAACACGAAAGCACCCGGAGGAAGGGACTCAGACAGTGTGGGGTGTACAAAGGCAGATATGGCAAACTCTGCCATTTTGAACAATTTTTGAAGTAATTAAGATTGTCAGTTACCTTAATTTTCTCACGTGACTGTCATGACAGCTAGGTGAGGTAAAGAGGATCATGATTGTCACTCCATAATTCCCAGCGAGGAAACTGAAGCCCAGAGCAGTTAAGTGGTCTGCTTACTATCCCTCAGACAGATATGCAGCAAATGTGGCACTAGAGGTTATTTCTTTTAAGTCCTACTTTAGTACTCTTTTTATTAGATTCTGCTGCTTCACTGACTTGGACAACCTCCCAACAAAACAAAAACAATAAAATAAAAATAATACAAGCAGCCCGCTTTTATGATGCTACTATTGTGTAGCAGGCATGGTGCTCAACACCCAAGAACCACTTTGTCATTTATTAATTATCACCTACATTTTACAGATTTGGGAAATGAGTCATGGACGGGATAAATAATGTGCCCACACTCCTACAGCTCATGAGAGATGGACTCAAACCCAGGTCTGTCCGCTGTCAAAGTCTGGAAGTGCTCAGAACTCTTGTGCTACAGGATCTGTGGGTTAGAAGGGTCTTAAAGAAGGCTTGGCATAATCATCCATCTAAATCCTTCTCCAGTGTCCCCCTAAATGGTTCTTTATGTGTTTGGCCTAAAGAAATCAATCTACCTGTTTCCTGGGAAAGCCTATTTTATTTCAGGCCAGTACTTGTGTTTATGTCACCAAAGGGAGAGATCTGTCTTCTTCCATCAAGAACGCATTCATAGGAAAACACTTGGATAGCCCACTTGAGGTCAATCCAAGACTCACAAGGTCTGGGAGTTGGCTGCTGCTGTTTTAGAGGAAAGGGGATTCTTATGAGAGGATGAGCTGCAGTTTTAGAGGGCTTGGAGAATGGGAGTATGGAAAAGGAGGGGAGAGTAAAGTGGTGGCATGCTGTGCGCTTCTTCATGTTACCGTCTCTTTAACCATCCCCCCACCCCAAATAAACAAAAAACAAAAAACTTTATAGAACTCTATAAAACCCTAAAACATTTGTTTGGAACTTTATGGAAATCTTTGAAAGGGTTGGTCTGCGGTTACTGCTAACAGAATGGAGATCGCACTTGTATTCAAGGGAGCTGTACCTATGAGTGTAATAATCAGACAACTGGCCAATGCCTTGGGGGGCTGAGTCTTTCTAGAAGGTAGAATGGGAGGTCTAGTTAGACCTCATTGTCCAGGGAGAGTAGAGTTAGAAGACTTTTTCCAGATCACTGCCCTCACCATTTCTATTTTGGTTGGATTGTTCCAGGTAGAGAAAAGGAAAATTAGTCTAGTAAACTCTTGACATGCCAATGAGATATTTTTTTGAGGCTTTCTCAAGTCCTCATCTTCATGAATATTACCTATCATAGCCCATGATCTGTACATTAATCTGAGAATTGAGGGAGATAGTATCTTCCCAACAGGGCTTTTTGTGAGCATTAGTGAAATCATGTATTAAGTGGAGATAAAACTCCATTAAAAATTTGATTTCAGGCAGTCAGCTAAGCTCATTAATTTGCTAAATGACTTGCTTTTCAGTGTGATACAACTTTGTGCCTCAGTAAAATTAAAAAATAGTTCCACAACATGGCCTTTGGAGTGTAGCTTGAAAATGACTGAAACCTTAAATATAACAATTTCAAGTGCTGAGATTCACGGTATCAAACACTGTAAAGAATCTTTCGTATTTCTCTGTTTGAAAACCCCAAGTCTTTGCATGTCAGCCATCAGTTTTGCACTTAAAAAGATGAATGATACAGAATAATAGTGCCATTTTTTTCTGTCCAGCTACTAATGATCTCATCTCTGAGGTCTAATTGTCGTTCTTCCTTTTAGTAATTAATATCCAAAGAGCAGGTGGTAACTGTTGATTAGAACCCCACTCCCTGCCTCTTATATCATCAGCAAAGTTAGAAAGAGATGTTGTCTAACTGTGGCTGGCATCATGTTAAAGACCAAGGGAAGGGCTGGGATCAGAGATCAAAGCTTGGCTGGATGCCAGGTGTGTGAGCTAAGATCATCTTGTTTTTGGCTCCTGGGAGATTTGTGAGAGGCAATAACTCCACTTGTTTGATCAGAGAACATGAATCTTACAGAGAATGAGTGAGATTGGTATCACAAATAATTTTGGAAATGATAGGGTGGTCATAAACACATTGTGTCTAGAAGAATGAGCTGGACCTCTAAGTCTGCACATTTATACTATCTATGTGAGCCCTTAGCTCCTGACCTGGGATGATAGACTCTACTTGGAAAGTAATCAGCTCAGGTCCCCCAGCCTCTGAAGATTAAGATACAGGAAGCAATGACAAGAAGGGAGAGGCTGAGAAATCGCATTCCTAGGATGATCAGAGTGGATCAGCAGAATGACTGGGGAATGTTGTTTCTTGCCAGAAAGACAGGGAGGGCATTATCTCAGAACCATCTGGTGGCAGAAGAACAAGAAGGGGGATGGAGGCGCTAAGCGGTGGTCACGTAGCCTTGTCTTACTGTTTGCAGACACCCACGATCAAGCTATTTCCTGACATAAGTGGGTCAGCTAGTAGCCTGGGCTCAGGAAAGAACAGAGCTTTAGGAACAAAGCAATAACAAAGAGTATCTGCAGAGGCTGCAGGGTTCCTCCAGCAAGAAAACTCTGAGACCCTCCCTGAAACTTCCTGTAACACAGGCAGGGCAAGTCTCCAGACTCAGGGAGAGTGAGACTGGTCTGGATTCAGGTGGGCCAGTTCTCTAGGAACCTCAATGTTAGATGGCATTCGTGGGACCCCAGCTTTCAATCTGGCCTGCATATGCCTTATGTTTAGCCCCCATGAATGATTACAGAATGGTTGGACTAGTAACCAGTTTAAAATATCAAGGTATTTCACATAAAATGCAGATTTCTGGCTCCACTTAAGTGGAAAATCTGGCTGTTCTGGGCCTACATTCTCACTTAGCAACATTTGGATGGAGTTGGGTAGCCCCTGCCCCCTGAAGCCAGGGAGAAACTGTCCATTCCACCCTGTTTCCCATTCATTCGTTTCACTCAAAGCCCCTGCAGGCATTTGTATTTGTTATTCCTGCTCTAGAATGCAACATCAACAAAGGCGAGGGATGCAAGCTTCTGTTCTGAGTGGAGCTTTGTTCCCAGCACAAGTCTGCACAGCGCTGGACAGTGCAGCACTTTAATTTATTTATAAAATAAACAAATTAAATATTTAATAGCAGACAGTGAATGAATACAGCTCTGCCAAAGCAAAGCAGATCTGGTTTTAAATCCAGGCTGTGTGATCTTGGGTGAGGGATTGAAGTTTTAAGCCTCCATTTCCTCATTTATAAATTTGGGATAAAAACACTGACCTCGTAGGGCAGTCTGGAAGAATGAATGCACGAGGCTTATCGTGGCATTAGCACTTAGGGAGCACCTGGTAAGTATCTGTTGGATGGCTGAAACGATGTTTAGTTGCACGGCTGTGATCCATGGGCCTCCTTTATTGGATAAAGTAGAAATTCATTCCATTAAGCAAGCATGGGAATTGCAGTGGGCCAGAAAAGAATCATAAATGGTGATCAAAATAGCGGTTCTCACGGGAGTGAGGGATTGCTGGGCAGGGAAGGGGAGCTTGTTCCTCAGTTTCAGGTTGATTAGGACAATAGCGGGACTTGCCGCAAGAGGGAGAAGGCCGCTGGGTGAGTGATAGGGATGGAGGTAGGGGTTATGATCACAGGCTTTAAAGACTAATGGATGTGTAATATATGCCAGGCACTTTGCTAGGCTCCTGAATACATTAGAGACCTCAGTCTCCCGCATCAGGCTATGAATGCAGTAATACTCACTGTTTGGGGTTGATCTAATTAGTTAATACACGGATCCATATAATATGCTTAACACATTGGCTAGCACATAGGGGTTTCTCAGCAAATGATAGATTTGTTGGTATGTGCGGGAAGCTCTGCTTTGAGGTCTGCAGTCCTGACTGCTATTTTCTTTTCCATCCCTTTGCCAAGGGACCCTGGTCCATCTGCCTTCCTTCTCTAGGTCTATGGTTCCCTGTAACGTGAGAGGTTAGTTTGTGTAGTGGAGGCTCTGGGGTGCCACCCCAAACTCCCTGCAGAACAAAGGCATTCAGGACCCCAGTGGCTGAGAGTGCTGGCAGCTGATGGCCCATCACAGAGCTCCTCCCGGAGAACTGCTCTCCGCCAGAGGTTAGCTGCCTCACCCAAGGGTACACCCACGCCCTCCCTGGGGGCAGCTCGGTGCAGAGGTATGAAGTGGAGGGTGGCTAGTTCAGGACGTCTCTGAAGGGCCATCCCAGCTTCCCAGCTCTTCCTGGAATCAGCTGAATCCTCTTTCACTGTAATTCTACTTCTCCCTCTGCCCCATCCTATTTCCTTCTTTCTCTTACAGATGTTTTCCAGGGAGCACTGTCCAAGGAATGTCTGAGCACAAGTCTCCCTTTCTGAATGTATTTCCAGGGAGCCTGACCAATGGCCATTTGGGTGATTTCAGCTTAGTCTCTCTGAGCGCAAACTGTTTTGGCTTATCGTATTGGGTTAGATTACAAGAAAATGGCATGTATTACAGAGGAAGATCAAGGTTATCTTCCGACAAAATCCTTTAACCTAGACCCTAGAGAATTCTTTCTATGTAAAAATAACATGAGATTAAGGCAAGTATTTTCCAGAAGGGTGTGAGGATTCAACTAAGTGGCAGGCCTCAGTGCAGCTGGTGCAGGAGTTTGGAGCTTGAGGCACATACAGTGCCTCTCTATTAGACACGTCCTTCAAATGCCTACATAAAAGCCTGGAAGGAGAATCTGCCTTAAGCCTAGGGCATTGATAAAGGTTTCTTCCCCAAAATGCTACCTGCAGGCTCTGCTCACACCACCTGCTTGCCTGCAGGAGCAACAGACATGGCTGGATACTGCCTCCATTCCAGAAAGAGCAAGTTGTGACAATCAGCTGGGATGGGAGAGCCAGGAGAGTCTGTCAGCACCATCTCTCGCCGGCAGTTTTCTCCCTAACATCAGGCATTTCTATGCTAGGAAAAGTAAAGGGGGCCTGACTTTCCCTGCACAGAAGGAGGCATCTTGACCAATGCAGGCTGAGCCTCAGATGTTGCTTCCATACCCACAAGGGACAGTGTGCTCAGCCCCTCTGAGTGTGGATCTGGGCCCCTCCAAGAACAGTTTGTACAAGAGAAGCCACAGCCGCAGCTGGTGTTTGCACATGCTGTCCCTGGGGACCTGATGTTCAGTGTCCTGTGAGTCCTCTGTCTGATTCAGAAGTAAAGGTGCCGAGCCAGGAAGCTTAAGGTGTCCTTCAGAAGGACTCCCACGAGAGGAAAAGCACCCTGGGTAGAGCTGTAGAAGGATGAGACCTGGGGATGGTTTAGGGTCTGTGCAAATGAAGCCCCTCCTGCAGGACCGGAGTCAAAAGGAGCTAAGGACGTGTGTTGGAATCAGAAAAGTGACTCTCTGAACGTTTATTTCCCTTTCTGGGGAACAGGGTGAAAGTCAGAGTCCTGGCTTCACAAGGTGCTGTGCGGCCTATGTGAGATCACATATCAAGAGGATTTAGCTCTGGCCCTAACCCTCAGCACGCACCCCTGAGCGATTGCTCTCTTCATCCTCATTCTGCAAGGGGGCTGCAGCTGAGAGGTGCAGGCTGGAGGAGTTTAGGCTTGAGGTGCTTTTAGGTCAAGTGTCCACCCGGAGCTGGTTTAGGACACTCTCTCGTACATAGTGATTCATGACTGGAATTGTTATTGCATCCTGAATGGGTCATCCTCCTGCATTTAAAGTTTGAATCACCATCATCATCAACAAAAGGATTATCTTTACCTTCCAATATTCCAAACTTGCTTCTGTTGGTACCTCTTGATTCCTGTGGGTACCTAGTTTAAGTCAGCAGAAGGAACTGGTAGAGTTGTTTTTCTGTATTATTGATACTATTATTATTGCAAATTTCGATTTGTTGAGTACCTACTATGTGTCATCTCATTCGATCCCCATGCTCACTAGGGAGTGAAGCAAGTCCACCACACGAAATGATAGTCTCATGGAAAGGGGATAGAGAAGAAAAATGGAGTGGAGACAAGGGGGTAGTGAATAAAACTTGTTCATAAGAACACGAGGGACTCTATCTGGGGACTGACTCCTAATCCCTGGGGCACACTCTGCAGGACCTGAAGGCTCTTCATTAGCAACAGAAAGCAGGAGCTGGCCACAGTGAATGTTAGTCCTTTAGGACTCTCTCCTTGTCAAAGGTTCTGTGTTATGCCATGAAACACCTTCACTACCCTTCTCCGTATTTCTGCGTCAGGATGTTCCCATGCCAATAAAAACAAACGTCCGCTCCTACAGCTTAACACTCTCCTTGACATGGGGGCTCACCTTTTTCATTAAACCTTTCAGCCAAGTATGGGGCTGTGAGGGGAAGGAGATCTGCCCCGTAAGGAAGTCTCTGGATTACTGAGAACAATCCAGGGGTGTCTGTGAGACTCCAGAAGGACCTCTTGGTGAGCATTTCTCAGGAGCTTCCTCGGAGGTGTCACTAATCAGAGCCGGAACTCCCTCCTAATGCCTCCCATTTCTGGTATGTCCCCAGATTTCTTTTGCTCTGGAGAGGGCCCTACACACAGTAATTGCCTGCCTGCCTGCTTTCTGCCTGCCTTTTCTTTTTCCCTCTCTCTTTATTTTTTTCTCTCCCTTGATTTCTTTCTTTCTTTCTTTCTTTCTTTTTTTGAAATTAACTTACTTTCAAGTCCTGGCTTTACCACTTTACACATGCCTTCATGCAAGTTAACCTGTCTGAGCCTCAGTTTCCTTCTCTGAAATGTGTGAAGTGATTTCTAGCATCCCTTTCAGCCCAAACTCAAATTTAACACTAATGCCCAAAATAGTAAATGAGAGCTTGGGCACTGGAGTCAGTTAAGACTGGATTTGAATCTCATTTGCCACTTATTTCATGGCCTTGGGCCAGGAAGTCACACTTTCTTTGGGTCTATTTTTCTAACATGGAGATAGTACTGACCTCATAATGTGAGAGGATTGGATGTGATAACCGTGCTGAGCACACTTATTATGTGCCTGATTCTGCTCTAAGCTCTTTACGTGTGTTGACTTATTTAATTCCCACAATATCGCTATAACAAGATTTTTCATTTTGTTAGTGTCTCTGCTTGTCTTTCTGGCTTGTTGAGGGGTTTTGTTTGCTTATTTTAAACTTAATTCTATTTTTGACTTATCCACATCTATAATATAGGTGGCTTCTCTATCTTCAATATGTTCTTTAAAAAATATTGTAAAGGCTATGGCCAAGAATAGAACACTAAGAAAACACTGCTAGACCCTTGTACATTAAAACACCAGGGAGTTCTTGAAATATACATACCAGACAAATGAAATCTGAATCTCTGAGCATAGCACCAGACACTGATGTGTTTTATAAGTTCCCCCACTTATTCTAACAGTTGGCCAAGACTGAGAACCACAGCCTTATGTCATGCATCTAGAGTTACTAATCAAGATTAATAAGCCATGAACGGCTGTGGGTAAGGTGGTTATCAATTATGACTCTGTCTGCCTTATCTTTCTACCTACATTTCTGCAATTAACTTGTCAAATCTCCCTCTAAAACCAGAAAACATCTTTAGCATGGTCCTGATCAAGTTACTCTAATAACCCCATCAGACAAGTGCTGACTCCTAGTGGTGACTACTTTCATACTTAAATGTTTAGAAATATGCTCTAGGGTTTTGCCCAAATTAATGGCACAGTTTTATCATTTCTGTAAAATCAGCTTTTGGAAAGTGAGAATCGTTGCCTATTTCCAGTCTTCTAGAACCTTACCATATTTTTCAAAGGTTATTAAAAAAAAATGACCCCCTCATCATACCGGAAAACTTTCTCAATCACTGTGGGTTTTAACTGATATTTATTTGAAAATTCAAGGTTAATTAAGAATCTTTAGGCTCCTTTTCTATTCTTCACCTATTTCAGATTATATTAATGTGTTAACTATTCATCCAATAAATACTTGTAGAATATCAGTTCAAAGCCTGGGACTGTGTCAGAAAAAATGATACCATCTACTAAAACCCTGGGAGTAACTAGCACGGACTGCTCACTGACAGTTCTCTCTGAGGAAATCCTTTTCACAAATGTCCTCTTAATCTTCAGAATCCCAAACCATTTATTCCCTCAGTGTGTGTGTGAGTCATCCAGTGGGTTCCTGACCATTTCCTTCGTGTGGGCTTCCAGGGGAACAGCCTCAAAATTCACTTCAGCATCTAATACCTAGTCTATCTTGGTGCCTCAATTTACACCCTCTTACACCACTGAGGTGAACAGGCTGAGAACCCATTTACTAAATGGGTAGTAACCTGGTAAACAAATGTAGAACTCAAATCTACTCACTTGGTTGTTTTTACAAAGGCTTATTGCATAACATTCATACCTGAGGCCAACTTGTATTCTCCAAAAATATCGCTCCATGCCCTGGAAGCCTGATTCAACATAGCCTCCATATTGGTTGTCCATTCCCTATGCTTATAGTTATCATGGTACATAGAAAACAGATCCAAAATCTACTGTGGCCTTTCTATTTTTTTCTTCCTGTCCACTCTAAAGTAATTCCAACTTTTTAATTCCAGGATTATACTCCAAAATTCCCTTTACATACTAAGGAAGTTTATTATTATGGAGTCCATAATGTGCTGGATTGCTTAACATATTAATTCCTATAACCCTCACAATACCCCTTGGAGGTGTGTACTGCTATATCTATTTTACAGTTGGAAGTTGAGATTCTGCATTATTAAGTAAACTGCCTAAGTTCTGATGACAGCCTGTGCTGGAGGTATGATTCAAACCTGGGTCACTTTGATGCCTGAAGTAGGGTGCTTTCTGCAGCCTCAGAGAGAACAGTCAGCTCCAGCCCACCCCAGGCCACCATCATTACTGGATAACAGTAATTATTCCCACTGAATCCAGATCCAGCCACAGAATCCTCAGCACATTATTCCCATGGCCACTAATAACCTTTCCGAGTTGGCAGGCAAATTGGAGACTATTTGTCATCCCTTCACACTATGATGGGTAGGGTTGAATGAACCAAATCCTAAACAGATTATTTGAATTTTTACAGCATTCATCAAAAATCATAATTCTTTTTAACTAAATTCCTTTCCATTCTCTTAGAATGCAGATCAATTCCATGTGCTCATCAACGTTATACATACTCTGGCCCCTTCCTCTCTTTCCAGCCTCATCTTGAATCTCTTTGTCCCTCTTTTTGCATCCTCTAGACTTAACAGGAATCTTTCGATTACTCATAGAGTCTATGCCCCCTTTTCCTCAGGGCTTTGGCACTGCTGCTCTTTCTCTCTGTAACATTGATCCTCTCCTTCTTTACCTAGTTAACTTCTCTTCTTCCTTTAGGCCTCTGCATGCTGTCTATCTCTTGAGCCCCAGCTAGATCAGATCAGACCCCTATCTATCCCTTTTAACACCATAGAACTTTCTGTCGTGGAATTTAGCATGGTTTGTAAGTATGCTTGCACTGTGTCATTATTTAATCAATCTATCATTTCTCCATTTACTTTCATAGCACCAGTGTCTAGCACATAGTAGGCAGACAACAAACACACAAATAAATACAGACCAGTGTCTTCAAATTTCAAATCATTACAGGAATCTTCTGAATTGCCTTTGTGCATTGAGCATCTAAAGTATTAACCATAATAAATATGCAGAGAACCTGTCTGGAAATAACACATTTGTGAAATGAGGCAACACCAGTCAGATGGCAACTCCCCTTTCCCGGGCAGGCCCCTAGTCACATGCAGACATCTGCATGCTCTCCCCCTATGCTGCTCCATTTCCACCAGAGGCAGTGGACAGAGTGATAAAGGAGAAAGCCAAAGTGCTGGAGTCAGGCTGGGGTTTGAGTCCTGGCTTTAATACTCCAGCTGTGCAACATTTGTCCTGTGGCGTAACTTCTCCCTCCCTCAGTCTCCTCACCTGCAATGCCCCCCACTCATAGGATTGCATGGAGGTTTACTGAGGCAATGAACCTGAAGCACTTGTCCAGCACAGAGACTGGCTTGCTGTATTAAGAATTCTTCCTTCCTCTAGGGTACATACACCACATACTTGGTAAAACGACATTTCTTCAGTCAAGTTATGTGATTGAAATAGCTGATGTTATGTCATGGTATGTGATTCTAAACATCTCCCCACATTAACCCATTTTAAATATCCAATATCTCTATGAAGAAACTGTTAGTATTATCAGCCTCATTTTATGTATGGGAAAACTGGGGTTCAGAGAGATGAAGCAACTAATCTTTATTACCAAAGATAATAAAGGCAATCAAAGTCACACAACTAACCATTGCTGGGCCAGGATTTATACCCAAGCAGTCAGTTTACAATCTTAGACCACCACTCCACATTCTCTTAGCTGGAGAATTAGCAAGGACTAATAGGCAGTGAAAACGCTTTTGGCTTTGAAAAGAGAGCAATCTCCCAGTTTTACTATTTGCTGGGTTACCTTGGCCAGCTCAGCTCCCCATTTTCTACAGTGGAGATAATTCCTCATGTGTCCAGGATGTGAAACCCACTGGACATTGGACAGATGTGGGCCCTTTACTCCCACAACAATCAGGCTGGAGCAATTTCTCTTTCTTTTATAAAAGTACAGCCTTTGAGTGTTCTTGCCAATAACCTAGGCAGGGTAAAGAGAACTTTGTCCCTTACCCAGTTCTAGTATTTCTTGGACAAGAAATGTTGACACTGAGCCCACACAAAGCTGGAAACTCCCAGAGGGACAACTGTACAGGCTCTGACCCAGCACAGATTTCCCCTGAATTCTACAGAGTTTCAACACAGAGCCCTCAGCTTGGCCTGAGGCCTGGGAAACGCAGGCCTTTGAATGGGAGGGAGTCTTGGTTGGTGATTTTGTTGAGCAAACAGGCTCTAGCCACCCTGCTCCTGCCTTTCAGAACCCTGAACTCATATCTCTCTAGAAACCTCCCTCACATGGCATCATCCAGAGTGGTGGCTTTCAAAAGAAAAGAAAAATCTGACATTGACCTTTGATTGTCAAAATCTCTCTGCTCTGTAAAGGACTTGCTCAAAGTGGCCTTGGGACATATGCTGGGCACTCTGAGTCCTGAAGAAGGGCCGAAGGCTGCACAGCGCTCCAGTCTCATCCATGAACGGGAGAAGATAATGGCTCCTCTCTGCTCTGGTTGTTCTGAGGATGCAGTGGAATAATAAACATTCAGAGCTTAGGACAGGGCCCCGCCCTTAGGAGGCTCAGAACCTGTGAGTTGTAGTTGCTGTGTTACTACAGGGGGTAGGCCACTTGCCCTAGATCACACAAAAAACGAGTAAAGAAATTAGAATTGGAACAAAGATCTCAGAGAAGGACAAGCCCACGTCTTCCTGTCATATAAAGCAGTCTCTCTCGGTGGCATGTCTGAGCCTCAGTTTCTTTTTATAGTGACAGGGCTAAGCCACCCAAGAGAGTATTATGGGATGTTCCATGTGAAAAAGCCTCCCCCAGCTGTCTAGCCCACTACCCACTCCACTCTGTGTGATCCCACATCATTAAAATCATTCCCAGCCCCTCATCTCTCTGGATTTTTCACAACCTGAGAGGCTTCTCCTGTTCCAGAAACTCCCTGTGGGGCAGAAGCACACACAGATTTTCCTGGTCAGTGTATTCCTCTAAATTCCCACGTTTTGCTAGGCGGGGGACTCTGGGTGTGGTGTCTGTCTGTCAAAAGGGTGCCTGTGGCCCGCAGCCATCCCAAGCCCAGGATGGCATCTGCCTATGGCCTGGCCTAGGTCAGTGTGGTCAGTAAAACAAGGGCCCCCATTCCAGGTCTGTGTGACTAGGGGGAGGAAAGCCCCGTCCCCCGGACACACTGTGTAGGGGCAGGTGGCATTAAGCTTGTGGAGATTTGGGCTCGGAAGGTAGTGCAGGCTGGGGGCAGCCTGACTGGTGGAGCAGGCAGGGATCTGGGAGGTAAACAGAACTCTACTTTTTGCCTCACGTTAGCTTAGGATCTTACAAAAGTGCCTTCTCTTCCCTGAGTTACAACTTTCCTACAGGTGATAGGTCTTCATGCCCTCCTCATGGGGCCCTAGGGCAGATTAAGAGGGTAATTAGTGTAAAGCACTGGGCAGGGACTCAATAAGCAGCTGTTTACTTATGCCTTTCCTCTTCTCTTCTAATATAAATGTAAATAATGGATCTGGATACCAGGAACATGACAAGAGAAGGAAAAGTTAACAATAAGAATTCAGTGTTATTCATGCCCTAGGCCATCTCTCATTTTATGTACTCTATGAAGTGGGGACTATTAATTTTCTTAATTTTGAAAAATTTTTTATTAAAGTATCTTTAATACAGAATCTTACTTGGTTTCAAATATACCTCACAGTGGCTCAACATTCCGCATGATCAACTTATACTGATGGTGAAGTACTGTGCTCCTTTATCCCCCTGCCCACCCCCTATGCCCACCCAGCCCCTGGTAGGGGTTATTATTATCCTCATTTTACAGATGAGGAAACTCAGGCTTGGAGAGGGTAGGTAACTTTGCTTGTCACCTTGCCTGGAATCTGGAGGATCCATGTGTATTCGAGTGGTGAAGGAACTGAGGGAATCAGGAAGCGGTGGAGCTGCGGCAGGAACCCAGGCCTCTGTTCCCTAAGCCTACCCGCCACCCAAACCTGTCTGTCGCCTGTGAACCGAGCTGGCAGCCCTCGGCAAAGCGGCTGTGTACCAGGCCTTGTGTCTGCGTTTCTGAGCGACGGTTCTCACAGCTGAAAACTCTTCTCAGTTAAGTTCTGTCACTTCCTCTCTCTCACTCTTCTTTTGAAACCATAGATGTCCCCTCAGCCAACCACTGTCAGTCACAGGAGGGGAAAATGCACAGCCAGGGCAAAGAGCATGGCTTTGGCACCCCAGACGCTCCTGCTGAGGACATCCAGGCTGTCCTGGGCCTCGGACTGGAGGCATTGGACGTATCTGGCTGTGGTCCCCTCCAGGACGTGATTCTAAGTCTCTTCTGCTGGGGGGCCCGCCCGTTCCCTCCTTCAGTCAGGGATCGCTCATCCTCTGTTGGGGCGGGGGCCCTGCCTTGCTCATTTCCTACTCCCTCCCACTGCCCACCCCTGCTCTGGACTTTCCTCCGTCCTCCTTTGCAGTCTCCAAGGCCTTTCACAATCCAGCCACATCAGCTGTCACCGCCTCCCACCCCTAGGCATCCCATCATGCCACGTCAAAACTCCGGGTCTTCCCACAAACTCTCTGTTTGGCAGGTCTTCCCATTTCTGCCCTCTCTAAATAGCGAGTTGCTGTACGTCCTCCATGACCGGGGCCACCACAGCACGACTCTGCCATTCATATTATGCTCTATGGAAATGACACCACCACCTTCACCCACAGCACATACTTTTGGTTGGAAGGGACCTGGATATTAGGCCTGGAGGGGAGAGCCATGGTCTACTTAGATGTGAGGTGTGTAGAATTCCTGATTCCCTCACTTTGTTCACCACTTGAATATATATGGAGACGTCCAAGTTCTGGGAAAAAACTCAAACTGTGCTCAAGGACATGGGCAGGTGAGGGCTGCTCTCTTGGTCAGCATATCCTCTGCTTTCTGGTCTTATAGTACCAGCAGGAATGGTGAGAGCTTAAGATGAGTGGGAAAATTGCCTTTGGCTTTTCATGACCTGAAGAGCACCAGGGGCTTGTGGATTCTCCCTTTGCATGACTGCAGAGGAATGCTTGGAAACAGTCTGGGGTCTGGAGAAACACACTTACTGTGCTTGCAGTAGCACTTGGACTTTCCAATCATCTAGTTTTTCTGCGTCCTCAGTTTCTTTGTCTGAAAAACAAAAGGATTGGGTCAGGTTCTTGCTAATGCTCTTTTAAGTATTGACATTCTATGAGCTGGTGATCAACACTTTTAAACATAGTTTTGTTCTTTTCATATTTTTTTCTGATGATAAAATAATGTATTCTAATCATAGAAAAACTGAATGACATGGAAAAGTGTAAAATAGAAGCCAGTCAAAAGCTCACCCCTCAGAAAACCTAATACTAATGTATTGGTGTTAAAAGTATTCTTTTTCCTGTGGAATACATTTACATGTTCAAGTGATTATTTGTTTTATATACTTATTATACCGGTTTTAATAAATTTAATCCTAAATATATTAGAATATGAAATTAAATATTATTCAAAAATATTATGTTAGTGGCATCGTAAATTCCTTTCATTTACTTGTTTTCATGTTGTTGGATGTTGAGACTATTTAAAGCTTTTTTGCCCATGTAAATAACATTATAATGAATATCTTATCTATAAACCTATGTGTATATTCAGATCATTTCCTGAGTCAATTCCACTTAAAAATAGAATTACTAAATTAAAGGATTGTGATTATTGTTAGGCTTTTGCCATATCACTTTCAAAGAGTTGTATCGTTGATTGATTCTTCTGCCACAAGTAGGTATTCAAGATGTCTGTGCTGATTTAACTGGGGTCTCGGCATCAGTTTTGATCTTTTAAAATAATTTTGACAACTTGGGAAACGGTATCTCATTGTTATTTTAACTTGCATTTCTCTTGTTACAGGTAAGGTTAATATTTTCCACATAATAATTGGCCATTTTGATTTTGATTTATTGTTACATGAACTCTGTTTATGGGCTTCAAAACAAGAGTGTTCATGTTTTCCTTTTCTTCTTGATTTTTGAGAATACTTTATTGATTTGGAGAATTAAAATCAACCTTTATGGATCTTTGGGAAGCCTACTATATAAAGTATTATATCCTTTGTCTTCATATATGTGGCATATATTTTCTACATTTATTGTTTCCTTTACTTTTGTTTATGGTGAGTTTTAACATACATATTTTATATTTTAGGGAGAAAAATGGACTAGTCTTCTCCTTTATAGTTTTCCTTGTTTTGTTCTTAGAAAGTCTATCTCCACTTTAAGATAAGATAATCTCTTATAACACATTTCTACCTTTAACTATACAACCAATTAAATTTAATTCATATATAATATGAAATGGGGATCTATTTTTATGTAACTAATAACTCCAGGTTTGAAGAGTATTAACCAAGCCTTCCTTTAGAAAATGATTTACTGTGAAGTCTCTATCACATATTAAATAATTATACATAGGAAGTTCAGTTTCTAGGCTTTCTGTTCTGTTACATACGTCTGTTTTCTTTTCTTGTAACACTGTCCCTTGTCTTAATTATTGCGTCTTTACAGTAATTTTAATTACTTGGAAGTTCATGTTGTCCACAGTTTTTTTCTTTCAAAAGTTCTTCAGCTATTCTCATGAAGAATTTTAAAATAAGTTAAATCCGCCCCACCAAACTGCCATTGATTCTTTTTTCAAATGACAAGAAGTTCCTATGAGAATTTGAGGTGAATTTATATTATTATGATACTGAGTCTTTTCACCCAGGAGTATAGTATGTATTGCCACTTGGTAATGTCTTCCTTTATGCTCTTAAATAAAGTCTCCAAGTTTTTTCTCATAGTTCCTGCCTATTTCGTCTTAAGTTTGTTCCTAAATATTTTTGAACGTTTTTGCTACACTATTATAAAGGTGATCATATTTTTTATTATACTTTCTCAGTGGTTATTATTTCAGATTGGTTATTGAGCATTAAACATCATTTCATGCAGATTATTCAGCATTAAATAATCAATTAGTAGTATTAATTTAGCTTTAGGTATAGCTTCGCATTTCTTCTTTCTTAGAGGTGCTGGGAAGCAGGGAATTCAATTTTATTCCTGTTCCTAAATTCCATCCACCCCCATGAATCCAGTATTTATTTTTACACAAATTGAGTGCCTTCCATTTGCCCTGTGCTGTGCTTGGTAGTGGGGCCCAGAAACTTCTACCTTATGGTCACCTTTCAGAGTTTGTCCTTGGGAGTCTTCTGTCCTCTTAAGCCACACTGAGAGGCTGGCTGTGTGTAGTAACAACACTTTCTGGCAGCCTGATGATGCTTATTTGGAGGTTTCCCAGAATTGGCAGCATGGGCTTCCATTTTAATTAGCTTCTCAGAAGGTGTTTGCACAATTCATAAGACAAATAAGCCCGCTTTGGAAGAGAGAAATGGAACACATGGTGGCCTTGTCTCCTGAGTAAAGCTCCCTGGAGCAATGCTTCTGGGAAGCGTGATCTAAATTGTGGCGAGGGAGATGGTGGGTTTGGCTCTGCTCCTCCTCACTATGGATCAGAGGCTTGGCTATTGTTGGAAATTAATGGCACACTAAGCCATATGGGGGACCTGGGAGGAAAAAAACTCAGTAGTACTGATCCTGTCTTTATTTGATTTTTTAGTATTTTAAAATCTTTGACTTTTTGCAATAATTTTTGAAATATTTTATTATTTATTATTGATATTAATGAGGTTTTTTTGATACCCCCTTAAATTCTGCAGCAGAGTTGAGTGCCTCATTCTCCTCTCCCTAGTCCTAACCCCACTGGAAATGCTTCTGTAGTGAGTTGAACTGTGGCCCCCCAAAAGATATTTCCACCTTCTTGCTCCCAGAATCTGTAAGTGTGGCTTGACTTGGGAAAAGGGTCTTTGCAGATATAATTAAGGCTCTCAAGATGAGATCATCCTGGATTATTAGGTCCTAGATTCAGTGACAGGCATCCTCATAAAAGACGAAAGAGGAGATGACACAGACACAGAGAAGGCAACCACATGAAGACAGAGGCAGAGACTGGAGTTATGCAGCCACAACCAAGGAGACCAGAAACTGGAAGAGGGGAGGATTCTGCCTTAGAGCCTCTGGAAAAAGTACAGCTCTGCCAACTTCTTGATTTTTAAAATTCTGGTATCCACACTGTGAAAGAATAAATTTCTGTTGTTATAAGCCACCAAGTTCGTGGTCATTTGTTATGGCAGCCTTGGAAACTACTACAGCCCCAAAGGCAGGTGTGTGGGGAAGATGTTTGTAAGCTAGACTGAGGAGAAACCTCAACCCTCAAGTCCCAGCAGGGCAGTGGCAGGTATTCCAAAGTGTATAAAGAGAAATACAGGCATAAAATAAAAGCCTAAAGACAGTTTCTGGTGGGTTAAATGTATATGTAAATTTCTGTTGATTTATCAAATATTTGCCAATCCCTTGCATTAGGCAGTTTGTGGCCTGTGCACACATGTGCTTGCCAAGCATAGACATGCATAATTTAAATCAGATCTTAAAAGACAGAACTAAATTGTGAAGCAACTGCAGAATCCTAATCAGCTTTTCCCAGAATATTTACCAAGTCTCTTCCAGCTCCTTAAGGAAATCTCACAAAAGCTTCTGTCTGTGATTTCATAACCTCTGTTTTCTGCTACCCTGGTATTTACACCACTGTGTAATAATGAAAGACTCTCACCTGCCTCCTTCCCCTCTTAACTGTGGGCTCAGTGAAGTCAAAGATTGTCACTTGTATTTCCCCATCACTAACTAACTAACATATATATCTTGTGTGTATATGTATGTAAAATATAGTAGTATATAAATACATATATTATATATATATATGTCATAAATAAAGCTGTTTTTTAAAACAGACCCCAAATAATATTTTGAAGAAAACATTCAAGGTCTCCAATGTTAGATAAGTCAAGTGAGGCCACAAAAATGTAAACTTAGAAGATTTTAACAAGCAGAAATTCCCAGAAAACAAAAGAATAAATAAAGAGTGCAGTATATGTAGTGGTGAAGCTTGCAGACTCTAAGTCTGAACTCCTGGGTTTGTGTACTGTCTGTAACCTTTATTAGTTTATCTCTTATCTATAAAATGAGGCTTAAAAAGGTACTGCCTCACTGGGCTACTGTAGGGTGTAAATGAGCTATTGTATGTAAAGCTTCAATGACATTGAGTTATTATTATGACCCATTGAGTATAAAACTATGAGCAATGTGGCATCCTTAGGCAATCTCCCAAATACATTGGTAACAGAATCTACTTCGGGAAAAATGAGGGGGTTAAAATGATGTAATACGTTGTATAGCTTTAAGCTGGATAAATGTTAAAGGTTTGCTGCTAAAAATGATGATGTTGGTTTGGGACTAACTGATCTGAAGATGTCGTTTTTTATACGCACAGAATAAAAAGCCTTACAAAATGCTTCCATTTCTTCACCCTTGATATTTGTACTATAGCATTCATTTTACTTTTACATATCTCATAAACTCCATGCTACACTGTTTTCATTTTTGTTAAAGAGTCAATCATCTTCTAAACAGATTTTTTTAAATAAGAAAAAAGCACATATTTAACAGTATAGCTACCATCTCTGGTGCTCTGCGTTTCCTGTTGCAGATGCAGTTTTCCACCTGGTTTCCTTTTCCTTTGCTTGAGGTTTCCTTTAGATTGTCTTACAGTGTGAGTGACTTGCCAGTGGGTTTCAGCCCTGGGCAAGTTCACTTTTGATTCGATGAGACTGAATAATGACAATGGAATGTTCTTAGGGTGAAAGGATTTATACCAACTTGATTCCCACGGTGGCAGGTCAAGCGCTAGAATCTGCCTGCCTGAGAGCAAGTCGCAAGCAGCAAGCGGGTCTCTGCCTCTGGGCCTCTCTGCCCCCGCGGCCGTCTCAGTCTCTGTCCTCAGTGCTGCCACCACTCCAGCCTCTGCTCTCCTGCAGCCGTGCAGCCCAGAGTACTGAGCGGAGCTCTTTATAAAGAGTCAATAACAACAGTATTGCCCACACGTGTGTAGTGAGGCAGCTGACTACCGTCAGGTGAGAATCCCGGCCATGGCAACTTTCATTTTCTGTACAGTGAGTTGGTTAGCCATGCATTCTTTCACCTTTTGTATGTCTGAAAAAGCCTTTGTTTCTCTTTCCTTTTTGAAAGGTGTTTTCACTTAGTATAGAATTCTTGGTTAACAGTTTTTTCTTTCAGTACTTTATAGATGTTGCTCTGTTGTCTTCCATTGCTCCTGACAAGAAATTTCTTGACATGTTTACCTTTGTTCCTCTGTACATAACATGATGCCCTGCCCCATTCAACTTTGGCTGCTTTTAAGGTGATGTTGTTTTGTTTTTAAATCACTGGCTTTAAGCAACTTATGACGGGCATTGATAGAGTTTTTGTCAAGTTTCTTGTTCTTGGGCATCATTGAGTTTCTTAAATTTGTGGTTTTATAGTTTTCATCAAATTTGCAGATTTTCCAGCATTTATTTTGAAAAGGATTTTAATAAACCCTTCCCCTTTCCTTAGGGACTCCAACTACACATTATTAGACTCCTTGAAATTGCCCCAAAGCACAATGATGATTGCTTCATTTCTCTTTTTTTTAATTCTGTCTTTGTATTTCATTTTGAATACTTTCCATCACTATGTCTTTAAATTCACTAATCTTTTCTTCTGTAATGTCTAATCTGCTATCAATCCTCCTTACTATATATTTTTTATCCTACCTGTTGTGGATAAAATGAGAGTTCCTGTGGCCAGGATTTTCACCTGGCCCTGGTTGATTAGCTCACTGCACACCTGTGGGCAATACATGGCTGTTGACTCTATATGAAGTGCTCTGCCCGGTGCTCTGGGCACGATACGGTGGTATGGCTGCAAGGCTGCAGGAGAGCAGAGCAGAGGCTGGAGTGGTGGCAGTGCCGAGGACAGAGGCCCAGAGGACGGCTGTGTGGGACCACTGTGCAGAGGGGCCCAGAGGATGGCTGTGCAGACAGAGGAGCCCAGAGGCAGAGACTGGCTTGCTGCAAACAGACTTGCTCTGAGTGAACAGGATTTTAGTGACTGACCTACCACCCGGAAATAAAGTTGGGTATAACCCTTGCACCCCAAGAACGTTTTGCTGTCAATTTCTTTGGTCACACTGAATCCATAGCAAACTTGCCTGGGGCTGAAACCCATTGGTAAGGCACCTCTACATTTTAAACATAGGTAATACAGCTTCATTTGTATTACCATCTCCAAATTCTAATATTTCTGTTAGCTCAGTGTCAGTTCTACTTAACTGACTTTTGTTCTCATTATGGATTGTATTCTCTTCTTTCCATACCTGGTAAATTTTCATTAGATGCCAAACATTTTGGATTTTCCCTTGTTTGGCACTGTGTAGTCATATTTCTATAAATATTCTTGAGTTCTGTTCTGTAATGCAGTTAAGTTTCTTGGAAACACTTTGATCCTTTTGGCCTTGCTTTTAAGAGTTATTAGATGAGATTATCACACTGCTCCTTATAGGCTAATTATTCCTTACCTGAGGCAGTCCTTTCTGAGTACTCCAACTAATGCCCCATGAATCATAAAAGTTTTCTAGTCTGGGTAATAGGTACAGGAAATTTTTCCAGCTCTAGGTAAACACAGGGTACTGTTATCTCTTATCTGTTCCAGTAATTTTTACCCTTGCCTTGGGTAGTTTTCTCAAAGAGATGTGCTGATATGCCATGAACTTGAGGGGGACATTATTCAGACTTTCAGAATTCTCCCTCTGCACAGCTCCTCCATCCTGAAAGCTCTAATTCTCAGCTCTGCCTCTTCAACTCGCGGAGTCAGGTGGGCTCTGTCTGGGTTGCTGCTCTCTATACCCGTGGTCTAGAAATTCTCTCAAGAAAGATTGTTGGGCTCACCTCGCTTGTTCCCTGGTTCTCAGAGATCACTCTCTTTTGTTGCCTAGTATCTAGTGTCTTGAAAACCATTATATCATATCTTGTCAATTTTTTCATTGTTGGTTTTATTGTCAGTTCCTTTTTTTTTTCATGTTAACTGGGAATGGAAGTCTGAGACTGCCTTTTCAAATTTCATATGTTCCACCCCTGCTAAAATCTGATTGAAAAAATCTGTACTTTGTAAAAGTGAAGTATTCTGGTACATATTCCTAGTTATGAACCAGAGAACTAGATCTTTGTTACTCAAAGTGTTGTCCACATACCAGCAACATCAACGTCATCTGAGAGCTTGCTAAAAATGAAGAATGTCAGGCCTCACCCAAGACCACTGATGCAGATGATGCATTTTATAAAGATTCCCAGGTGATTTTTATGAACACTGAAGTGTGATAAATGCCAGACCAGTTAATTTCAAAGTTGCCTTCTCACTCTAAAGTTCTATGTGACTAAAAAACGGGTAGGGTCATAAAGACCTGAGTTTCTAGGGAAGGCTCATGATATTAACTGCAGAAGACCTAACAAAAGAGCTAACAAAGGGCAAAAAAGGAAAAAACTACATTTATCTTTGCAATTATTTTATTAATGTCTCTCTATATTGTTTGTATATTTCTTTTGTTTTTCACCAATCTTATCCTAAGAGTCTAGACAGTGCTTGGTACAAGGCAAGCATTCAGTAAACAGTTCTTGAATGACTGGCTGACAACAAACTGAAAGGTTACATGCGCCATCAAGGTGGGTATTTATACGCCTCTGAGACGGATAATTTTGAAAATTTAAAGCTCAAAAGGAACAGAATCATTTGGCTCAGAGGAGATGGCTCAGACTACTGAAGAAATATTAGTATTCAAGAGAATTTGGTAAGTGAGAGTCTCAGAAATTTCACTCAGTAATTCAATAAACATCCTCTGCAACTGAGGAAGTAACTAAGAGAACTGCGATTCCATGTAATTACAACCAAAGGGGAAGAGCTTATTGTGGGAGAAATAGCAGGTAGTTTTGGAGAAGGTGACCATGCCAACTCCAAATTTGCAACAGGTGAGGGCAGCCAGTCCTGGCGCAGCAGCCTTAAGTACAGAAAGAGCCTAGGCTTTAGGGTCATGCAGTTTTCAGCTGGAGTCTCTGATCTTCGGGTGTCCAATGAAATGACTTGAGGCACTTCTCTATCTTCTCTGGACCTCTGTTTAAAAAATAGAGTTGATGGAGATGATTATAATGATGATTACAGTAGTGGGGATGCTGTTGGAGTTGGTGGCACCTAAATTGTATCTCGAGGAGTCTTTGAGATAAATGCAATGATGCCTATGAACAGATACTATAAAGTTTTATAAAAGGCTGTACAAATTGCCATTATTTGTGGATTTAGGAAGAAAGTGAGAAAAAAATCATGTGACTATATAAGGATGATCTTTGAAGAGCTCAGGTTGTAAAATAACAGGTATGAAATGGGAGGAAGAGAAAAAACTTTCCAAGAATGAATACAAAAGTTTGAGATCATAAGAGAAGGGTCAGGAAGGTCAGTTGATGAACACGAGTATATGCTTAGTAAGAAAAAAATGAGAATAAGCTAAATGAAAAATTGCTCTGGACAATAGAGGGGGTATTCAGAGCTGTGATGAAAATCAAGCCAAACACACACACACACACACAGACACGCAAAAGAAAGTCAAGGAAAGACAGGGGAGTCTTACAGTTTGGGCTGATAGTGTAGAAGTGACGTAATTCATAGGAAAACTCTAGCATGATAATTCTTCTCACTTCTTATTTTCTCTTTCTTTCTTATCTTCCCATCTTTCTATTTTCTTAAGGAGAATGAACTAAAGAGACAACAAATGGTCTTCAAGGTGTAAAGGGAAGATAAACAATCAAAGAAATAGAAACTCCCAATATCCAGCCTCCTGGATCTGAATTTCCCCCTTTTGCATCAATCCCAACAAATAAAAGTCTCCTTGAACAACAACTTCTAGTATCTGAGAATTCACACCTTCAATCATATTATTCCATCTTTGGTCAGTATTAACAGTTAGAAAATCCAGTTTGTCTTAATTTTGAGTCTAAAGAAGTCTTTCCACACCTTCCATTGGCTTGGATTCCACCCTTAGTGTAATTCAGAACGAGTTCATTTTCTTTTTACATAAAAGTTATTTACATATTTGAAGATTGATACCATTTCCTTTCTCCAGTTAGAATTGTCATTTCTTCAGTTTTAACACTCTCATTTTCCTCCAACAATTAGATGGCTGAGTTCTCTTAGTATCCTCTGAAAGTGTTTAAACTTGATTTTAACCAGATGTTCCTTTTGGTTAAAAGAAATGGTGAGTGGGAAAGAGCTCCGTGTTCATTTGTTCAGAGAAAATCAAAGATATCAGAAGAAAGGAATGCTTTCACTTTCCCTCTACTGAACTCACAAATCCACTTATACCTGTGCCCCACCTTGTCTAATATGTTGGAGAAAGTGCCTTTCCTCTCAGACTAATTCCTCCACCGCTGCTTTGGACCACATTGCTCTGCCTTCCCAGGCAGACATCATCAATGATCTCTCAGTTTTCCCTCCCTCAATCTCTCTGTCTTCCTCCTCATGACTGAGCTCCTTGTCTGTTGTTGCTGCTCCATTTTTTCACTTCCCTTTCATTCCCTGTTCATTGAAAACTGGCTATTGGACCATCACTCCACTGAAAATAAACTCTTTAAGTTCACCAGTAATATCCATTTTTCTAAATAAAATGAATGTTTTTCCTTTCTAATTTTACTTCCTCTCTCAGCAGGGTTCAATATTGTGGGCCACTTCCTTCTTAAAACATTCTCTTTTTTTAGCCTTCTTTAGACACCAGATTCTGTTGGTATACTTCCTAGTTTTTCTGTTTCTCTTTCTCAGTCTCTTTTACAGGTGTCTTCATTTTAGATTCTCTCATTAAAAACAGAGTTCCTTAAGGATTAGTCCCAAGCCCCTTCCCTATTACATAGTGTTTCCCTAGGATGCCCTATGGCTGCAGGTACCAGATATATGATCTGTGATGCCTCACAGTCCAGGCTTCTTTGAGTTCTAGGCAGTCATATTCAATTATCTACTTCATATCCACCTAGATGTCACAAATACATGCCAAAATCTACATGCTCTAAATTGGAATTATGCCTCTCATAGCTAACTAGTGTTCTAGTATTCCAAAGTGTTCTCTTTTATCAGAAAACTACTTCACCACCTTTCCAGTTGTATAATCCAAAAACTTGGGATTTATTCTTTAGCATTTCCTCCCTCCTTCTTCTCTGAAATTATCCATCATGAAGATCTATAAATGCAACACCTAAATAACTCCATATCCATGCATTTCTCTCTATCTCCACAGCCCACCCTTGCCCAAATACTATCTCATTTTGGCTGGACTAGTGCAACTGCCTAACTTGTCTCCCACATATTTTTACTGTCCTCCTAGGATCTGTCCTCCACTGTAGTTAGGATGATCTTTCCAAAATTCAAGTCTAATCATAGCACCTCCCTGGCTAAAAGTTTGGTGGATTCTCTTTGTGTTTAAGGAAGGACAAAATCCTTAAAATGCCCTGTGAGATCTGTCCTGTGTCTACCTCACCTGCCTCATTTCTAACTACTCCATGGTTTCAAGTCAAACTGTCCTTTCAGTTCCTTCCAGATGCTCTGCTCCCCCCACTACAGGTCTTTGGTGCAAGTTGTTTTACAGTTATTAAATGCTTCCCTCTTCTTTTTCTTACAAATTTGGCCAAGGTGGTTTCTTTTAATTATTCACAAATAATTGTGTTTCCATCCTGTGGAGAACTTATATCAGTTCCTAACAATGCATTTACTTTTTAAAAAACTGACCTAATATCCATCTCTCTAACTGCAATTTTATTTAATGAAAGTAGGACTTCCCTGTTTGCATATCTCTGTATCCCTCATGTCTAGTAGAGTACCTGTCTCATAGTATGTACTCAGTAAATATTTGTGGAATGAATGACTACATGGATGGCGCCAACAATACTCTATCATGTCTGCTATTTTCCTGTGTTCTTCCTTCCTCCCAGAAAACAGCCCTTCCTGACCTTCTTCCCCTGGTCCTTTTGGTCTGTTGACTCCTTTAATTTCCTTAACGACTCAGCCTTGAATACTCAGCCTTGTCCTGCTATGAGAAGTGCTCTCTGTTATTCCCATGGGTATCATTCCTCCAATTTACAGAAAGGGCAACTGAAAATCAAACAGTTAAGGACCTTCTCTAGGGTCTCAAAAATAGTTAGGTGCTCCCGTGTTGTGTTGTTCATGTGTACCCCTATCTGAACATTTCTTACAATGTTATTGAATTTTTTATTCGCACCTCTTTTTTCCTATGTCCTCCAATACATAAAGAACAAGGGCAATGTCTCAGAGCAATGGCTGAAAAGTAATAGGGACTCCATACATGTTTATTAAATTAAATAATGCAACTGTTGAAGAACCATTATTCGGAATAGTAGATAGGTTCCCCTGTCCTCCTTCACTGCCCAATTGGCATCCTTTCTGAAATGATTTGTTTTTCAGTTAGAGGAGATAAGCCTTTTAACTAAGAGTACACAAGTACCATGCTCTTCTGCTAGACTTGCCAAATAAAGTTAAAGGGTGTTAGGAAAGCATCTCCATTCTCCAAATGGTTTCCTGTCTCTAGGCACATGCATTGAAAGAACTTAACCAATGTGTTTTTTACTCATGATTAGTGATCTTTGAGAATTAGAGGGAACATAAAATATATCATAAATCTGGGGAGGGTTTTGGTACAGTTATTATCCCAATCATTAGAAAGAAAGATAGAACCCAGCAGTACAGATTGTCATCAATGTATGAGAAATTCTGGAACAAATTATTAAGATATGGTTTGTAGGTCATTTGAGAAGGAAGTAACTAGGAAGAGTTTTTTAAGAACAAGTTATGCTATAATAGTCTCTTTTCTCATTATATTTAGTAGATTATACCAAGGAATAAAGTGCTTTAGCCACAATGTGTCTGAATTTCAGAAGAGCCTTTGATCACACTTCTCATGGTATGTTTTGTGCACATAGGGGAATTCATAGTTGATTCACCACAGTTGCCCATGGAACCCTGGCTAATGGATCGATGCTGATCTGGAAGACTGCTGGCAGCTTAAAACCCTTCCCTCCTTGTCCTGTCTGGTTAACATACTTACTAAAAATGTAAAGGAAAATATAGAATATATGATTATCAAACTTGTAGATCCCCAATGCTGGGGGTGGGGGCATAGCTAATGGATTGTCAGAATCAGAATTCAAAATTATTTTTAGGCTAAAAACAATGTTGGTTTTAGAATTAAAATGAATAATATGAAGGTTTTTTTTCCCCACACATATATTATTTCATTTAATCATCATAGTAGATATTAATACTTCTAGTAACTCCCATTCATTTTGCATGCCTGAATGTGCCAGGCCCTCTGCATAAGCTACATCACTTGGTCTTTCTAAAGAGTCCTTTGAAATGGGTATCATTCCTCCAATTTACAGAAAGGGCAACTGAAGATCAAACAGTTAAGGACCTTCTCTAGGGTCTCAAAAGTAGTGCTGGAGCTGAAATTTATACCTGGGTCCGTCTGACACCCGACGGAAAATCCTCTTTTACACCCCCCATTATTCAAATGAAATGTGTCAGTGAAGTGTAAATGTTGCCCTGAGATGCAAAAATTCAATACTACAAACACAGAATGGAGGAGACATGGTTTCACAGTGGCTTGTGTGAAAGATACGAAGGGTTTATTTGCCTGTTAAGCACCTTAGGAATCATCAGGATGAGTCACCGCTTCTCTCCAAATGAACACAATCTTGAACTACGGCGCAGCACCCAGAACGAAGAAGGGCAAAGCCACCCTGTGCTCTACCACGACTGAACTACGGGGCTTGCTCGGGGCACCCTTATCCTTTCTTAACCCTGTCAAGCAAGCCCAGGATAATTTGACCAGGATGATGAATTGAAGTCATATGAAAAATGGTTTGAAAGAACTGTAATGTAGAAAATATGCCACCTCTATTCTTTAGATAGGTAATATTTGTTGATTTATACTATGGGTGGGACATTATTCTAAGTACTTTACAGCTTTGATTCATTTAATCCTCACAATAATCTTTGACATAGGTACTGTTGTTATTACTTTTACTTTACAGATAAGGAAACTGACACCCAGAGAGGTTATAGAATCTTTCCCAAGGTCACATAATCACAAATTGAAAGTTTGGCTCCTATTTTCAATTGGAATAGGAGATTAGGAGTTACTACATTATTTAGCTATGGAAGGAAAAAGTAAACCAGAGAGGGTGCTCTAAAAGAGCATCGTCTGATTCCATCTCAAAAGCCTAACATTTACATCATCTCAAAAGAGTATTGCTGAGTTCTCTGCCACTGGATGCTTTCAATCACACATATTTTTGAGGGATCCTGAGCATTAGAGGAGGGTGGGCTAATATGATTTACACATCATCATTTTTAAATTACAATGAGCCTATCAGCTTGAGCCTAGTCCCATATTGGTGGGTTGAAGTGAGAGCATTCATCCTCCTGGAATCTTGAGGTGTATTGTAGGAAAAATCTAGATGAATTGGAACTTGATTCACAGAACTGTGCTGTAAATTAATTAATCAAAATGTATTATTGCATTATGCTTTTCAAAGACAGAAGGTGATTTTTAAAAAGAATTTAAGTGTTAATTTGTGCTCTCATCCAGAGAATGTATATTCATCCAGACGATACAGATTTACTGAGTACCTACTATATGTAAAATGTATATCTGACTCCATCTTAAGCTGTCTATTGTTCATTCCATTTAACTAGAAGAAAATTTAGATTCAGAAAATTAAAGCAATTTACCCTAATTCCCACAACTAGGAAGAGGCAGAGCAAGGCCTGGAACCCAGGTTTGTCAAACCTTGTTTTCCTCCACATACTGTACACCTTCCGCAGGAAAATCAAGTGGATGGATATACATCACAAGCAATTTTAATAAAAAGGTTTTCTACCTTGTTTCTTGGGTCATTCTCTCAGCAAACATGACCGGTTACTCCTTTCACTTAGAGCCAGCATAGTGCAGTGGGTGGTGAGGAATACCAAGAATAAAAAAGAAACAAAACAAGAAATAGTGTCTAATATGGAGGGGCTCAGTATTGAGTAGGGAAATAGTTGTGAAAACAGATTGCTGCAATTTAGTGAGAGGAACTGAGAGTCGACTTGCTTGGAATGCACCCCTTTCTCATCTTCTCGTTAACTGGGATTTTCCTGTCATCAACAGCCAGATGTATTCACCAAATATTTGAGCATCAAATCTGCACTGGGCACAATGCTCAGTGTTGTGCCAACAGAGGAACAAAACACCAGACAAGGTCTGTGCCCTCACAGAGGTTACAGTTGTTCTGTATATCTTTTATGTTGTGGCCTGGCTTTTCATGATTTTTCCATGAAGGAAACCAGACAAGCCGTGGAGTCATATGTACCTGAGAGTTAGGTTAGAAGCCAGTGAGAAAGGCAAAGAATATGAATAAAATTACTGTTAAGAACAACTACGTTAGACATGACATACTGTAGTTCAAGCATCCAGAAAGGCCAGTTTTGGTTTTCCGCCAGTGTTGTAATATGCACTTTTTATTTGTTTTTATTTTTACCTAGGCACCAGACAACATTAGTGCTTTGCTTTGAAGGCCCATGCTTTGCAATAAAAACTTATCTTTAAAAATTAAATATCCCATTCGGCAAACACAGTGAGAGGCATGCAGGAACTGAGACTGCAACTAGCATTTATATGTGTCTCACACTCATTCCAGGGCAGTGGACTACAGAGACCTATGGGAGCTGCTCTGGCTACAGCAGGAGACTCAAAGAGCATTCCCAAGCAACCGCAGGGCTCACTAGCATTGCTCTATCGGAGGCATGGAGAAGAGTTCATGCCCTTGTAGGGATGAGGTGAAACTTGAGGGGAAGAAGAAATGAACAGGAGGTTCTGGTAAGATCACTACTTGAGACTCCAAGTCCCAACCACTGAGCAGAGCCAGAGAGCAATGGTCAAACACAGGGCACATCTAGCAAAGGGCCTGGGCAGGGCTGACCCAGGAGCTGGGGGAGCTTGGATGCCATTAGGAAGCACTTGATCTTTGTCTTCTCCTCACTTACCTTCCGGGAAGTTTGTGAGTGAGCCCTTCCATTTTTCCTGGGAAAAGGTTTGACAAGATGGAGAAAGTTTCTTGTATCTGAGTTTCTCTAGAAAAGCAATGTATATATGTGCACAAAACGCCTATTAAGAAGGTCTTTGGTTTGGAAGGTGAGAGTCCCCCAAATCATGCTCTACCAGCAAAAGATGAATGCTAAGAGTGGTGCAAAAGCCAGGAAAAATAACTGGTTTTACTCCTTAGTGGAAGGATCAATGAACTAAAGGATAGAGTGAAAAGGAAAAATAGGCAATGAGGCAGCTCTGTGGTGGCAGAAAGCAGCATATTATGGAAACTGACTTCCCCAAACTCCCTGGATTCTATAAAATTCTGTAAAATCACAAATACTTGGTGTGAGCAGACTTCTTGAGGAACCTAGTGAAGGTGCTCCATTTTGGGTCAGGGATGATTGGGGATAAAACATGGGCACAGGGGTCTAGTGGATCAGGACCCTACTCACTGAGAGGTTTTGGACTCTCTGGACAGCGGCTCTGAACTTCAGGCTCATATATCTAATTGCCTTCTGAACACCCCCACTTGGATGTCCACGAAGGGCCTTCAATGTAAAGTGTACCCCACCTAAAGCAGTTCCTCTCCAAATGCTCCCCATCACAGGAAATGTTCGCAGCATTCAACAGGTCACCCAGGCCCCATCCTTGAGGTCTTTCTCACTCCTTTCCCTGTGCTTCCATTTTCAAATCCATCCCCAAGTCCTGGGGGCTGTGCCTTGAAAATATATCCCAACTCTTCCCATCTCTCCACCACCTCTACTACCACTAATCTTGTCAAGCTCCTGTTCCTTCAGACCTGTTCCTGCAGCGAACTCCTGTCTCCCCGACTCTGCATAGGCTTCCCTACAGTTATTCTCCTCCCACAGTCATGTATCAGAAATGTAGGTTTGATCAGATCACTCCCTTTTTTAAACCTGTCCTATGACTCCCCAAAGTCCTTATGATAGTCTAATGTCTCTCTCAGACCTGGTTGCCCATTTCATTTCCTGCTTCTCTCCCTTACCTGGCCTCCTTGCACAAAGATTGGTTTTTTGAGGTTGACAGGCACCCTGTATTTTCAGGGCCTATTTGCTGTACCCTGCCTGGGCCATTAATCAGGGGTGAAGCTGAGATTCCAGCCCAGGAAGTCAAACTCCAGTGCCACTGCTCTTAACCACTGTCACTCGCCAACCTCATAGCACATATGACATTCTCTGATACCGTATTATTTATCTTTTTGTTTATTTGGGCTTTTTTCTCCCTCATTAAAATATAAACTTCCTAAGTGCAACCCAAAAAGGGGAAATGTGGACACAGGCAGGTACATGAGAATGTGGAGGGAGAGGCCGGAGCGCTGCACCTGCCCACCAAGAGCGCGGTTGGTGGCTTGCGTGCACCAGGGGGAAGCTAGGGGCAAGTCTGGGCAGATTCACCCCCAGGGCCTCTGAGGAATGGACCCCCACACTGCCAGGACCTCGGACTTTGGGCCTTCACATCTGCGAGACAATATATTTCTGTTGTTTACGCTACCCAGTTTGTGATACTTGTTTGCAGCGGCCCTACGACACTCACACACTGTATGATTTCAGGCAGGTTGCGGGGTGTCTCTGGGGCGCAGTATCTTTACTTATAAAAGGAAAGGGATGGGCCAGATGATCTCTGAGGAATCTTTGGTTTTAAAATGATACAGCTTTATCCTTCCAGGGTTAAAAAATCACATCCCTTCTTTGGTTTGGAAAGCACTCAACATGGGGCTGGATTTTACCCTTGCACAAAATCACTTGATTCAGTTCAGTTTGACAAATACATATCTGTTCCAGTTATTGGACTGGACACTTCATGTTCAGTAGGGATTAAGATCCAGCTTGTGACTTCGATGAGTTACAGTCTTTTGGAAAAGACAAAAACCTAACTTAACCATATAATGGTAGTATTTCTTAAAACTTTATGTATATTAATTCATGTAATTTTCACATAACCACTATAAGCTAGGTATTATCATTATCCCCATTTTGTGGATGATAAAGTTGAGGCACAGGGGAGTTAAGTGACCTGCTGAAGTTTACACAGCTAATTAGAGGCAAGTCACAGGATGTTCTGGGGGTTCAAAACAGAGTCCTTATCCCAACCTTGGGGATCAGGGAAGCTTTCTGTAGGAGGGCACCTGATCTGAGTCTTGAGGGATGTGGGAGATAATCAGGTTGGAGATGCTTGGCAAGGGATACAAGATGCACAAAGCATGGGTTTATAATTGAGTTTTACCAGCCATCCTGCCCCATCTTAGCTCACAGCTTTTAAGGTTTATGTGATTGATTGATCACAGAGTAAGACATGGGCTTAGAGAGATGACAATGGAATGGCAGAAAAGACCTCTGTTTATTATCCCCATTTGACAGATTTATAATCCTCATTTTACTGACACCAGAGACGAGGTGACTTGTCTAAGGTTGTACAGTTAGTAAATGGAGGAGTTAGAATTTGAACCCAGGGCATTTGGCCCCAGAATCCATGCAGTAAACCACCTTCCTTCATTTGAACTCCAGTAGGAATTCAGTGGACTAAGACTACCATAACCCTAAGTTTATTTATGTCAAATCAAGCTATATATATTATGGGAATGCCATCGTGTGTGTGTGTGTGTGTGTGTGTGTGTGTGTGTGTGTGTGTGTGTGTGTGTTTCTTTCCAACTCTAGTTCCTGAATCTATAAATCAGCCTTAGTCTCCTATGCATTTTGGTAAATACCAAGCTAGTACTCTGAGCTTTGGAAAGGGTGCTATAGTAATTTCTGCTTCTGCAGTAGCTCCCTGCCCTCGGGAACACGGACATGCCAGCACAGATAAGAGGATGGTTACACACTGGTGGCTTATATTCTGGAACCAGATGATTAACTTTCTTTTAGATTTATCTTCATTGTGGTTTTCCAGAACATAATCATGATTTTGCGTCGTGGAAAGCAAGGGCCGAGCGACACAGCAGATGGCCCAGCTCCTGGAGTGTAGGCTTCTGTCTTACTAAACTCTCACCCCTGCTCTCACATCTGAACCTGAATCAGGGTCTGGCCATGCTGGAGGCACAATATCTGAAGACATCTGGGGTGAACGAAAGCTGCTTTGATCTGAATGTGTGTGTTCCCCCCAAATTCGTATGTTGAAATCCCAAATCCCACAGATGATGGCATTAGAAGGGGAGTCCTTTGGGAGGTGCTAGAGTCGTGAGGGTGGGAGTCCCTCATGAATGGGATTAAGGGTCCAGAGAGCTCTCCAGACCCTTCCACTATGTGGGTACACAGCAAGAAGATGCAGCTATGAACTGAGAAAGAAGTGGGTCTTCGCTAGAATGTGGCAATACTGGAGTCTTGATTCTGGACTTCACAACCTCCAGAACTGTGAGAAATAAACTTCGCTTGTTTCTAAGCTACCCAGTTTGTGGTATTTTATTATAGCAGTCCAAATGGACTAAGTCAAAAGGCTACAAGCACGGTTCTCTTTGGGAAAAATGATTCTTCACTCAGAATGCATATTAGAATCACCAGGGGAGAACTTAAAAAATCTGATGCCCAGAGCTTAACCCCAAACCAATTCAAACAGAAATCTGGTAATGTGGGTGGGGCCCAATGTTTGTATTCTTTTAAATCTATTTTTCATGTGATTTTCAATTGCAGTAAGGAGTAAGAACCACTTCTCTTTAGAAAACTGACCTGCAAATAGTGAAATATTTATAGATGCAGAGAATACAAAAGTCACACCTACGGCTATTCTAACCAGTTAACTTTTGTCAATCTGTAAAAACTGAGAGATGGTGGTGGTCTAATCAGAAATCAGGGATGGTAGCAAAGTGCTATAAATAATAGCTCTGCAACCAGCAGGCAAGCTGGCTCTTCAATGTTGGCACATCTTTACTTGTCTCTATAAAGAAATACGATAATTTCAATTTATTGAGTGGATTTCTTCTAGAGGAGACCCTCTTACTAGTTCATAAACCATTAATGTTTAAAACATTATGGACTATCCACTGATTATTTGTAGCCTCCCTCACACACACACACACACACACACACACACACACACACACACACACTTTGCAGGATAAAAATTTTTTTAAGCTGGTTTTAAGATTTCAACAAGGCATTTAAGTACTTTGCTTATGATATTTACACATCTCTTTCCAGAAAGAAAAGCATAACCATATGATCAAGAGACTCTATGGATCATGAGAAGACCATGAGTGTCAGCCAGGGCTCTGTGGGTTGTGCTTTAAGATGCCCTTTGGACTTCAGCTTCTTCATGCATCAAGTGAATCAACGGGACCTTCTGACTACATTAAGCTCATGTTTTGATTCTTTGATGCACTTTTTGAGCAGACCCAGCCAAGTTGAAGACTCCCTTTATTTATAATGGATTGAACTCTTCAGCTTCTTCACCTCCCTTCCCGCACCATGGAGCAGGGTGAACGTTTGCTAAGAAAACATGAAACATTCCTAGTGAGGGGACTTTTTGGACACAGATTCTGAAACTTCGGTTGTGATGCTGTCCAGGAGGTTGTTTTTCTTTGTGGGGTATGGAAGGAGAGAAGAGAGAAAAGATCTTTTAATATGTCAGAACTAAACATAAAATAATTGGGCTTACAGTCTAATCTAGTCATGCTTTTGTTTATTCACCTCATAGAAAAGTCTTTAAGAATGCATTTGACCACAATATAATACTAATACTAATACTATAACATACATGGTGAGAAACTTTTGAAAACAATAAAATGTCCCCCCGAAATAATGCAGTGTTCATAGACATACAACCCATTGGTCATGCCCATTTGTGCCATTTCTTTAACTATTGACTCACAATGAAAAATCAAAAGCATGAAATATATTTTACAGAGGCCTAACAAGTGTTATCAGAAGCTTCACATTTGAGTAATTTACTACATCAGTTCACATTTTATTATAAAATTCACATTGTTTTATTGTTTTCTTTTGTAATTCATTGGAACATGACATTCCTGCTTAATGGAGGCAGGAAGCTTTCTCTTTAAAGTCAGTAGTTGGGGAATACTCAGAAGAAACATCTGTGAGCAAATGTAGTGTTGCTTTTAAACTGAAGCCACAATTATAATAGAACCCAGTTATAACCCAACTCATGCGTACACAGATCTGGATAGAACATGGGGAAAACCACATCCCATTGCCCCCTACCCCTATCAAACTCTACAAAAGTAAAAGCTCAGTATAAACCATTTAGTATCTAATGTGAGAAGCCTGTTCCCCAAACCGGTTCATAAAGCGGTTGGTGCAGTGTTAGTAACTCAGACAGGGAAAAGGGCAGTCTCTGAAGAAAATCCTTCTGACATCCTCACTGGTGAGGGGGCCGTATGTCTCTCTTAAGCAATGTTCAGGTTATATAGTGCACAATACAAAACATTACAAGAAAAGTCGCAACTCTTAGGCAGAGTTTTCTACACAAATTTAACACCACCATTGGCAGGCAATGTTAGATATATAAATTAATAACTTACAAAACATTACATTATATACATTAAGTAATAAATACACAGTTATAAACAGAAATGGAGGTGTTAGTGCGGAAGGCAGTGCAAGAGAAAGAGAGCAGCATTAAATTGAAAATGGTGACACTGGGTGTGAGGATGAAGGGAGGGGGAGGGAACAGGATGGGAGCCTTGCCCTCCCAGCAGGGGTTCAGGACCCAACAGGGCTGACTGCCTAATTAAGCTGAATTTTACACAGACTATTACTATGAACAACACAACTACCCCTTCCTACCCCTTAGTTTATGCAACTTTATTCTGTTTACAGCAAAAAAAAAAAGAACTCTAGAGGAGAAAAATGCTGTTCGAAGCAAGCCAACAGAGGTGAGTTAGAAGGGCAACCGTGGGGTTGGGTGGGACGACAGGGGAGGGAAGTAGAATGCTTTCAGAAGCGTGTCCTTTCTATTTGCAAAAGTAACTGCAGTACAGTGAAAGATATTGCCCGAGAAAGAGGGAAGACCATTTTCTTTCCTTTTTCTCCCCCCCCGAGAAAGAGTCAAAAAAGTTTATGTCAACTCTGAATACATATCTGTGTAGAAGTTGGTACTAAACTCTAGGTATTCAACAGGCATTTTAAAGACATGAAAATGTTTTACAAAAAAGGCACACAGGTTGGCAGACAAGAGGACAGGTGAGCAGATTTATAATGAAGTTATTAGTCAGTTCAGTCACCAGAGGGGACTCTTGAAACTTAGTGCAGAAAAATCTCTCAGTTTTGTGTCTTCCATTGTCAAGCCATTTAGTCATTATCTGAACTTGGCCTCCAGTACCACATAAAGCTTTGAGCTCTCCACTACTCTTGCAGGCAAGACAGGTCAACCGTGGAATTTCCTGAGCTGCTATTTGCTTCACGGTCTTGCATTCTGGCTCCAAACTCAAGTAACTGGAAAAGCCTGATGGACTTGTCCTGGGCAGGCCTTGGTCCCCGTGATGGGCTGGCCCTACCACACAGCTGGCATGCTTTTCAAGGATGGAATGTTCATCTCTACACAGAGAGGGAGATTATGTGTCAATTGGGGACTTGTCTTCTGTCACAGTGCCAACATCAGTCTCTCCCAGTGAATCCCTGTTTTCAGGACTGATCACACAAAGTGTCTTTGTGCTGCTGAAATAGTTGTGGCCCTCTCCCTCTTTATCAGGACCCTCAGAATCTTCCTCTTCGAGGGTCAGTTCAAACTGAAACTTCTCCATTAGACCCTGGCAGTCTCTGTTCTGTTCATCCAGTGGTGGGGAGGGACTCCGGGGTATCATGCTCTGATACCAGTTCCTGTTATCTTCTAATGTGTCCAGAATGTCCTGGGCATCAGGCTGCACCAGATCTGCCCAGGTCTCCCACAGTGGATGGACAATGTAGTCAATGAAACCAACCTGCAGAAAAATAAAAGTCACATGCCTGTTATTGTCACGGGCCCTTGAAAATCAAACAAGCTGTCCTGGTTTCCATGCAAAGAAAAAGCAACAATACAAGTGAGATCAATAATAACGGATTCCCTTATTTGAGCACATACTATATGCTATGTCCTGAGCTGGATATAAGTTACTACCCTTAACCATGCAAAGTAGGTATTGTTATTCACCACTTACAAAGGAGAAAATGAAAACTCATTGAGATGAAATATCTTGTTCCAGGTCACCCAGCTAGTAAGTAGTGGAGCTGGGACTCAGTCCCAGCTTTGTCTGATTCCAAAGCTTGCGTTCGCCTCATGATAACTGACTGCTTTCCCTCTGTGTGTGCCAGATAAGAAGTCTGAATGTAACACTGGCTGGAAATGACTTTGTTACTACTTGGATTCTGTGAGTCATTCTCTGAAGAAGGAAGCCCCAGGTCTAATGATTTCTGACTCAACATTCTTTCCTCGATAACTTTAAAATATGTTGCTGTTCCGAAATGAAGGAGCGAGCCCTTGACTACTCTGAAATTTCTCAAGTTCTGTGGAATGGTTTTGGTTTGTAGATCAGCTTAGTAAAATGTCTGAAAATACTTCAAGCCCCTAAAGAAACAATATCCCCTCAGTGGACGTGTCTGTAATTGTTTTAGATCCATAGTGCACAGTCATTTCCATCAGGAGAAAGAAGGGAAAATAAAAACAATTAAGCAGTTCCTTTGCTAGGGTTCCTGTGAATAAATATGAGGCTTATGGCTCTGTTATGGTTTACACAGGGGCTATGCATCCTGCATGAGCTGGCTCTGTGGCCTTATGCTGACCTCTTCCCTGTCGGACAAACAGGAAACAGTGGGGGCGGGGGCAGGTTGAGAGAAATAATAGGCAGTAGTTGAACGAGGGAATGGAATTCCCCTATCATGGTCCCTGGAGCTGGAGAGATGCTGGGTCAGGATCCAGGGCTAGATGAGCAAGGGCAACTTAAATCCATCCATGGGATATTCTATAGCTATCTTTCCACACTACTGGAAACTCTCCTCATTAACCTTTTGGTGTTTGGCCAGCCGTTTAATACATCAAAGTGGCACCATATCAAAGAAGATTAGTTACATGTGTCTTTTATGGTCTTTTATATGTTTATCTATCACCTATCAATCTGTCTCTATCATCTATCTACCTATTTATCCATCCATTATCTCACTTCTCTCTGGTGCTTCCCTAGCCTTCAGACACAGGATTCACACCAAAGTCAGGGCATTTCTGATCTGCCTCGGTTACAAGAACTCGACTGCGGATGATTCAGATATTTCTCTTGCTTCCACCCACTCCTTTTTCCCCTCTTTTACTTCTTTATGTATGTTTAATGGATTTCAGAGACTATGTTCAAGGTGCTTTCCAGGGGTCTGAAAAAAACAAGCTCAAGGCAATGGAGAAAACTGAATCAGCTGAACACAGTGCAGTCATTTCCTTTCTTCATTTATTTTGCTTCTGCTAAATATTCAGCACGTTTTTTGAACAGTGGCTTCCAGTTGCTTATTTCCTAGGCCCTGGGATGAGAGAACTCTACACATCCTAAGAGCACCTAGTCAGAGACTTTCTTGCCAGACTACTCAGACAACATTCCCTAGAGCCAGTCTGTGGGAACCAGCAGAGTGCACTACGGTGTCATGGTAACAGGGCAACCTATGGGAGGGAGAGTCACGTGCTTTGTTAGAGGCGAGTTGGGTCACTAAGAAGCTGGTGAACTGGACCAAGAGGACAGCTTCTTCCACTGACACATTAGGGAAATACCTGCTGTGTCTATCTCACAAGGTTGTTTGGAGATTTAAATAGAATAATGTATGGGAAAATGTGTAGGAAATCACACAGAATACCATATAAATATGAAACATCACTGTGGTTACTAACAGAGCATTATTCCAATGTATTAGTTAATTGTTCTAATTAAAATTTAGGGTATTTGAATTGGCCCTGATAACTTAATGTTATCATGCATTTTTATAGCGTGTTAGACTTTTAGAGTACTTTCACAAAGGTGAAACTCATGGGATTGGGTTTCCTTAAGGAGCAACAAAATAGTAATTGCAAAGGAACTATATATTGATATTACAAGTACATATAAATCTGGGGGTAGCAGGTAGTGGGGAAAGAAGATAAACACTAACAAAAAGCACTCTGAATGCTTTTGTGATAAAGACCTTGGACAGTTTATAGACCCACTGTCAATCATGACCAGCTGGCTTATTTGTGGTCCTGAAAGAAATAACATTTTAGCAGGCCTGGAGCCTTTCTAGGGATATTGATACTTTCTAGTGCTACATACTCTGCAACTCAAGGTATCTGGGTGCATTTCTGCCTCCCCCTGCCTCCAGTTGTCCCCAGTACTCAGCACACAGGGAATTTTTAGCTTTGGACACAACCAGAAGACATCAACATGTTCTCAGATATGTAGATGCAGTCTTGGAAGGGGACACAGGAGAAGGCTTCGACTATAAGGTAGAAGAATGTGTAGGAATGAGATTCATCCTGTTGGTGATAGTGGCAGTGTGCTTGATTATAGGGTTCAGAAAACAAAGATGAAGAGTAGAGCTCCTAGATAAAGGTGAGCTAGGAGAAATCTAGGGGGATGAGATGGAGGGGACAGCAGCATCCACTTCAATCAGCTGGAATTGCTAAGGTCACAGACAACTATCTAAAGTGTTTGAGGACATGTATCTAAACTTTGATGGGTTTCTGATGACTGTTTTATCTCCACTCTATGAAATTGAGTGTAAAGGAGAAGGCAAATAGGCCATGAGTATAACAGAACTAAATGGATATTTGCTTCCTTACAATTTCATACATGTATATACATTGTTAAAAGAAAGGAACTAGATAGAAATCTCCAGTTCATCAATGGGAAGAAACTTTAAAAACTCATACTAGATACCTGGGATTTTTCCACAGAAGCTGTGTGCTTATCACACATTGGGCTAATCTCCATTCCCCTCTCCCGCTCTTTGTCTCCCTGCTGGAAAAATTCCTCCATGATGCGGTCTGTCCATTGCCGATACAATTCCAAGGACTTGGTGGGGTTGCTCAGATCTGCACAGTGTACCATGTTCCGAAGGACCTGAAATCATCAAGTTTTGGGAATCCCATAAAATTAGGTATAAATCACCAGAACATTTCATCCCTCTTGTACTAGTACACTTGGTACCAAACCCAAGAACATTTCAGTTGCATTATACTTATGATGTGTCCACCAAAAAGCAGTATTACACTGGTGCTGGCCAGAGTTGGTTATTTACCATTATAGGAGCCCCAAAAGGGAAAATGTGTGTCTTTTTAGGGGTCAAATGCTGCCATGGTTTCCTTTTCTCAGTTTAGAAAAAAATGCAAAGAATTACTCAAAGTAGATCTCTTCATATTTTCCACTTGTGGAAAGAGGAGACCAGCTGATGGCAATTTGTATAATCAAAACAAGCCTAACAAACTTCAAGTCGATGGGATTTATATCCAAAGATGAACTTTTGGGACCAGCAGTCACGTATGCCCTATTATAAATAGATTGTGCCATTTATTTTTAAAACTAAGCAGTTCAGTAAATAGGATTATGCTTTTCCTCATAAACTGGAGGATAAACTTGAATGTCCATTTTCTTTAATTTGTTCTTAAAATAAGTCAAAGCTGGAGTAGTAACTTAAGACATGCAACTAACTAAACTTAAGTTTATTTTCATTTTTTTAATTGTTGTTTGGTTTAGTTTGGTTTGGCTTTGTGATAAATCAAAGGCTTTCATCAAATACCTGTATACGATCAGTATAGTTGTCCAGAAGAAGAACACCTGAGCTTGTAACTTTCTTGGTTTCTACCATCGTCTTCAGGTCGGCCAGCAGGCTCATATGTTTGGACATATCAGTTGCTAACACCTGGGGGACAATGAGAATGAAACTCTCAGTCAACTCAGTTTATCAGAGAGAGTGGTGTTTATCCTCCCAGGAAGGTGAAAGTTAAGCGAGGAATGAGAGAGAGAGTCTTACCATGTCGATAACCATTTTCCTGAGTGTCTGGCGCTGCTTCTTGGTGAGATTCTGGAAGATGTCACAGTGTTCTTCCTGCAGCAGTTTGAAACCCACAGCAAGGTGATGGTTTTCCAACACAGACTCATCATTATACATCAAAGCAAGCTCTGAATCTGATAAACAAGGAGAAATAATGACTTCATAAAAAGGGATACAATTCAAATGCTGGCATTACTTCAGTGTGAAATCAGTCCTGGTTCTCTCCAAATAACTTCAGGAATCAAGCTGCATACTTCACTTCCTCTCCGAGAAACACAGTTTCCTCCAAAGGGAAGCAGTCCATTTCTAGTAGATGTTAATGCATAAGCTTGCTCTTGGATTACAATTCATAGTACTTAAAAATCCTTTTAAGGGCATTCCCAAACAACTAAATCCTGTTTTTATTTCAGTTTGTAATTTCCTCCTTCACACATGTTGTTCTTTGGAAAAAAATAAACTGCAAATGCCACTAAATTTTATTGAATGTATTATGATTTGCAAACTATTTCACTTATTTATATGCAGTCCAGCTCTGTCAATTGTGGGGTTTGGATTTTCGAAGAAGATAATGGTGTGAGTGTAGAATTTTCTTTTATCCAAATTCTATGGCTTTTGGGAGTTCTCTACAAATACGGTAACAAAACGTTAATAATTTTTTAGACCAATCTTGATGTCAAAATTTCTGCTGTCTGGTTCTCTACACCAGAAATGGCAATATCTTGATTCCTAAACTATACCTTCCAGCCTGCCTTTCACACAGAAGAATCACAAGGATCTTTTTTAAGGCAGAACCCTGGTCTGCACTTCAGAAGACGGTCATCAAACTCATGAAGGCATTATTTTCTCCTAATCAAGAATAAGTACTCATGTGATGGCAATATGTACTAATGGCAGGTGCTGTTACTCATATGCCATTGCTTTAACCGTGTGCTTCCAGTTATATCTTCAGAAAAAGTGGTGGGATATATGAAGTCATTTCTGCACTCATGTCCTGTCCACCCTGTGATTAAGGGCACAGATCTGCAAATTGGCTTTATATGTTGTAGTGCTTTAGCAGATATAGATGGCTGTAGAAGAAAGTAGAAGGGCAGTTTTTTTTGTGAGCAGCTAACTAGCCTATGTATAGATTGATTCATGACTACTACACCATGCCAGCTGACATAACCTACACAGACAAGTAGTTGCCCAAGATTTATGTTCTTTCAATTGAAGAACAAGGCAAAAAAAAACCCCAATGTACCCCATACCTAGATCGTTCAGATATTCTGATGATAAAATATGACAAGGACTCTTATATACCCAGTAGCTCCAACATTTCCATAAAACCATCAGCACTTGATTTATGTTATGTTAATTATGGTCACAATAGGATAACCAATATTCTAAGAAGAGAAAGTCCTTAGATTTTCACCATCTAGAAGAAATAGTGCATTAACTGAAAGAATTCATGGATTTTCATTAGCATCGATACTAAATATTTTGAGCATGAAAAAAGCTTTGAGTATGCCTTGGGATTCTAAGTCTGGACCATCCCTGAAGGTCACTGAGGTCATCTTCCCTACTACCGACCAATCCATAATCAAACCAATGCAGTTGGAAGAGAGTGTGTGGGGCTCTGAATAATCCTTCCTCCTGAATTGTGGAAACTCATTCCAGTACTTTCTTTGGAGACTTGTTTCTGTTTGGAGGTTCTCATGCTGAGATTCAACATTCAGGCCTGCTTCCTCAGTAGAGAGGCACACTACAGGGTCACTATGCTCTGCGTGGGAGCCCTGTATATCTGAAAATCATGATCACATTATTCCCAAGTCTTTCCTTCTACTAACTGGATAATTCCACATCTGTTACTCTTTCCTCGCATATCATATTTTCCAAACGTGGAGTACTTTTTATGGCTCCCCTCTGACCCTTTCCAAGCACTCCATGCATATCAAAAATTATGTTGCCAGACTGGACACAGTATACAGGAAAGGCCTGATCACTCTGAGTAGAATGGAAGGATTACCTCATTATTACTCGTATTATTATCCTAGTGAAAACATTCAGAGGAAAAAAATTAAGCAGTGAATCATACAACTATCTTGAATGACGGTTCTACTAGTGAACTCACTTGTGTTGATGAGAAACTGATTGGAGACTCCAGGATGATCAACGTCATGGATAGCAGCTGCAAAAATGGCGGCCAGAATTTCCAAATCTGTGAAGACAGCCTGCAGAGCAAGATGAATGCATTTAACCCCATGTCCCATTTGCCTATCCTGTTTATTCAGTTTCATATTCAAGTACTCCATTTCATTCTTGGTGGAAGAAGGATTGTTTGTTCATTTATATAGTATCTCAATATACTAATTTAATGAAATGTAAATTCTATCCATCATCATAAGGTCTCATGTGAAAAGGATGATGGCTGGACCCCGTGCCCACATCAAGCCTACAGGAAGGTAATAGCACAATGCTCATGCGGAGTGATCGGGTGGCACCTGTTGTTTGCTTCCGGATAAGTGGTATGGCAGAAGGGTGCTTATATAACACAAGCACATACAAGTTGAAGAAGTAAGTCCAACGGCTCTGCTCTGAGATATAACAATCTCATATGTTTTCAGGTTGAGTAACTTAGAGAACAAAGGTCAAATTCCAGACTTAGAAGACTGGTGATAAATTGTTTTCTAAAGCTAAATTTGTAGTGTGGTCAGAAACTTTCATATATTCATTCATTCAATATCTATCCACTAAATATTTACTATGGGAAGGTTGGAGAACATTTTTAAGAAGTGAAACCTAATATCCCACTGCTGAATACTCCTCCTTGTCATGTTTCGAAGCCTCCTCTGCCCCACTTGTACGTAGTGATTTAAAACTTGTAATTGTTTAGGTATATATTCCTTCTGGCTAAAATATCTTTCTCTGAATGAAATGTTTTTCCTCATCTTCTGTGTTTACTTAAATCTTCTGATCTTTCAAATGCCAGCTCAGTTTCCATTTCTCCCATGAAGACCAATCTAATTACTCAAGGACACACAGAGCCCTCCCTTCTCTAAACATCTGTGGCTCTTGTGGTCAACTTTTGGCCACACAATAGATACCCTATCAACAATAGTGCATAGTTGATAAAGTGTTGGTTCACTTTGTGATACTTATCCAAAACCAAAAAATAATACTTATTCTTTCCTCTACAGGGATAAAACTCCTAAGCTCCATTTCACTTTCCCAAGTCTTCGTGGATTTCTTCTCTTAAAAAAATATGGAACTGAAGCAATAGAATTGTGGTCAGTTCAATCTTTCTTTACTTTCCAAACTGAACCTGCAAAAGTGTAGTTGGAGAGGGGGTGGCTAGTCCCTTCCTGCAGTGAGCCTGCACATTTTGGAAGCACCTGACCACCAGTGCCATATGTTAAGGAAGAACACAGCCTTCTGGGTATATTGGTAATACAAATGCTTTAATCTGGTAATATTGTAAATATGCATAAGTAAAAATGCATTACTCTGTTGGGGAAGGAGTCACAGCTACCTTCTAGTAAAATGTCTAGCAAAATGGAACAATGTCCCCCTTTGCTTCAGTATTATTAATTCCTCAGTTCTAGAGTTCCAGTTACTTTTTCTTCAACCCATACAATCAGTTTTATGAATTCTTAGGAGATTAAGCCTATGAATGCTTATTCCTAACAGGAAGTATATAGAACATTTTATTATTATATTTCTGTACTATGCTTCACAGTGCCTGGGATGGTGCAGGTAGTTCAAATCAGTACATGCACAATGAGGATATATTATATATCAGATGCTGAAGTAGATACTTATTAGATATCAAAGATACAATGAAAAATAAAGCATTCTTTTAATTTTCTGATAATTAATTTTTCATTGTAAGAGATGGAAAGGGAAGTTTACTCTAATATTAGAAAGCAAAGTAAGTAGATAAACCATCCATTTTTATTAGTAACCCAGTTGATAGATGCTATACATAATAAAGAAGCAGTTCAAGTATGTTCAATCATCTAATTTCATTCTTTCTGTAAACATATTACATGTTGTATGGAAACTTTTAAAGAGGGTGGGCAGGCATGCAAAACAGATCACAACTACTCACATCTAATGCTGGTGTAGAAAGAAGAACATGAGTTGACTGGGCTACATCAGCAGCGTGCAGGCTGTTATGATAAGCCACATCAGAATGGTAATGGTCTTCTAAAGTCATCATGTAGGTTACAAATGTATCAGATGAGATTTTGAATGTCTTTAGGAGGTCTCTTTCCTATATAGTAAAGTGGATTAGAAAATAAATAAGTGGATGTCCAAAAGTAAAGAAAAGCCAAATCAGAAAAGTAAACTGGGATGGAAAAAAAAATCATAAAGAGCCATCCAACTGGATCATTAACATTCTTTCCTGTTTACTCACCTGGAATATGGCATACATGATGCATGTTAGGGGCCTATTGTGTGAATATCCAGCCACATTGAAGATGTTAAGGCCCCATTTGTTCAAGTCTTCCAGCTCCTGTAATCAAAATGAGAGGAATTTAGGAACAAGGACAGTTTTGTTAGCAGGCCTCATTATTTTTATTTATTGTTTAGATAGTAGCCAGCTAAGTCTTAACAGTGTCTGTTTAGGATGCTTTAATTACATGAAAATCTGGAAATGGAACAGCTTAGGAGGTTGGGTATCCTCTTCATTCTAGTTATAAGTTTCTTTATATTTTTTTCAGAAAAGGGAGAGTGTTTGTGTATTTATGAATTTTGTTGTTGACCTCTATTTTCCATAGTCAGTTCTCAACCAATGTTGCATTCAGAGGTAACGACAGCTGCAAGTGATGTGAGGGAATTCTGGCCCCCTATCCCTGGTTCTCCTCTTCATTGCTCATTGGCCCCTTAGTGACAGCTAGAAGATAATCTCGGGGAAACTCCTCTGCTCTTTGCTTATTATCACTAAGGGCCAGGTCAGGGAGACTCAGGTCTGAATGTGTATAAATCAACCCTAATTTAATGTAAAAGGTCATGAAGAATGCCAGTCACGTATTATAAGTAGAGCTCCTGGGCCACAGATGGACCTTGAAGAAACATCATTCAGTGGAGTATTGTGGGATTCTTCCAAGGTTATATGACTAAAGGGCAATGCATTCCATTATTAATTATTGCCCAGTGTAAGGGATCTGGGCTCTCCCCAGAAGTTTGGTCCAATGTGTAATCAACCTTACTCTAATGACATCCTTCAGAAGGCCCTGCTGAATGTCTGTTTGCTCATAGTAAGATCATCTCATATTCTCACAAGGCTGGGAGGACCTCAACAGTCACCTTGGGCAGCCTCCTAAAGGATGTACCAATTCTTTCTATGCCTTCCTCCACTACTGGGGTTTGGGCTCAAGAGTCAGTGCTAGCAAACTCTCTCATTTCTTCCCCAGCTCTGCCAGCCAGTGCAGGTTTTCCCACTGGTCCTCAGTCTACGGTTTCTGAAATGTCCTCTGGGACAACACAGTCCTGCCTCCTGGCCTCCCTTGCATTCTCCCAGTATGCCTTCAGTAGGACTCTCTTAGGAGAAACTGCTCATTTACAAATACAAGTCAGGACAAAAGAGGGTACATTAGTATAAAAGAAGGGTCTTTAATTAGGTACCCATCAATAGACAGAAAGGCCCCACCAGCCGTCTCCTCATCGTATAGCTTAACATAAAGCAAAAGCAATCACTACTATTTTCTGGTTGGTAGTTTCAGGCATCTGCCTGCTGAAAAGCAGACAGGTACATGCACACATCCCCAGCTCATACATACCTTGGCCAGATGATCTTCATTTTCTGTGTTGACTCCAAAGCGTGAGATGCTTGTATTGTTTAAGCTTGAACTATGCATCAGTTTTTTCACTCCGCTTATCTGGGTCATGAGCTGTTGCTTTTTCTTTTTCTCTCTGTCTTTCTGGGTGGGAGATGGAATCTCCACATCATTCTGCTTGTCTGCAACAAAGGGATATTTTTCAGCCCATGTGTGCCAATGAGAACCTACTGCAATATCCAAAACAACTTCTAATGATCTGTAATGGATTTTGCATATTATAAAGGACTGTCACACATTATCTCACATGATCTGCAGGACAATCTACCTGTGAGGTAGGTGGAGAAAATATGAGAATTTTTTGATCCATTTTGTTGCTAAGCAAACTGAGGCCCAGAGGAAGCTAAAAAACTTGTCAAGGAAGTGGCAGAGGTAGGACTCAATCCCAAATCTTCTGTTTGCAGTATAATTTAGAAGAATTAAACTTCCACATTTTCAAGGTAGGGCATCAATATTTATACATAAAAATGTATAAGTAAATAACTTATATGTTTGCATAATAGGAAAGGTTCATACAACAAATGCCAGGTTAATAAAAACAGGCTTTATGTTCTTCTCATTTTACTATATTTGTATTAAATTTTTAATTAAAATATAATACAACTAAATATAAATATAACTTCAGTTTAGATCAGCAGTATATATGTTAGAGAAATAAATGGTTATCATCTTCAAATAATTACTTTAAAGCCTTGGTTTATTACCATTTGAGATTTAGAGAAAAACTATAACTTCAGTTTTAGTCCTTGTCTTGTGTTTATCAATTCTACTAATAAATAATAACAATGCCTCTCATTTGTAACAGACATTAGATTTAATAAAATATTTACACTTACTGAACATTTATGATCATCTCATTTAATTAAAAAAAAATTCTGCTACAACAAGGTAATATCAGAGCTAGAATTAGTGAAAAAACATCTACCTGCTCATAGAAGTTATTTCCTCTATATCACGCTATTAAAAATATTATCAAATATTCCATTTCACTTCATAGGGGGATTGTATCCTGAGTGCTTGTGAAAAATGAATTAACTCTTTCAGGCCACGTATATGCCTGTGAGTGCAGTGAGGCATTCATTTACTAAATTGCTTAACAGCTACTTCACTGAAATAAATGACACCCTGTGGCTGTAAGAGTTAATGCAGCTCTCAAAAATTCTTACATACATCTCTGCTCACTTGAAAATTAGTACAGAGACAAGTTCTCCATTTGAAAATGACGTTTCCAGATGGCATGCTGGGATCTAGACTATTTGCTTTCAACTCTTGCAAATGATGGCATAGTCACATGCTCTCCCCAGAGACCTCCGCCTGCTCACATGGCCCTGAAGACAACTCATCAAAGCAAAGCAAGCACAGGGAGACAGAGACAGTCACTAAGCCTGCCTCAAAACATGGCTGTGGGCTGGAGCAAAGGTATTCTCTATCCCTAGCATCCCAGTGTTGTTCGCGGAGCCCCCAAGCTCTTAGACTCATTGGTCTATGGCTTTTGATTAGGGAGGAATTTTAGTGGTCATATCAATTAGTTTAGGAGTTTCCAATTTGGCTCAGCATCAAAAGCACCCAGGGTACTTTCATAAAACACAGATTTATGAGCCCCACCCTGTCCTACTGAATCAGTATTTTTAACAAAAGCTCCCCTAGTGACAATGATAATCAGAGCCAGCTGTGGGAACCAATAATAATCCCACATTCTCCCTTTACAGATGAAGTCAGCATCTTGCCCAAGCTCAAAGAGCAATTTGTTTCACAGATATTCATTTTGTAGTTACTTTGGTCCATACACAGTGATTTAATAGCATAGCACCCCTTGAGTTTCCTATTAAAAATTTCATTCCAGTCTCACAATCTCTGGCAGAAAAACTATATATTATATAGTTTTTGAAATTACTTTTCTCCTTGTCACTTCACTCCTAATAATTACTACTTTTACTCAAATGAAAGGCTGCCATAGCCCTGCCATTCCCAATCTCCATATTTGACCATTTTTCATATCTGGTTAAAGAGGCGGTTAGATTTTCCCATGCCGCTGCAGACATAAAATCCTCCAGTGGGACTAGCAGCTTTTTCTCTGTGTTTAATTAAAGATTCCCTGCAAACAGCCAGTAATTGAGCTGAACCACTACTGTGACTGGAACATTACAATAAAGAAGAAAGCCATTATTCACAGAGAGTGCCAATTTGACATTAATGGGTATTTCCCTGTGTAGGCATTGGAACAACTGCTAGGTTGCCCTACTCTGATTTCCTCTGTTAAGTGCTTAGCCAGTGCAATGAGGAAATAACCTGAAACACAGACTCAAACACAATAAACAATGAATTTACATTCACACATGGTTAGAATACAGTGGGGAAACCATGGACCGGCATAAAAGAAACAAAAAAACAGATGCAAAGAAATGATCACATTAAAACTCCATGAAGGGCACAATTTGAGGTGCTTTTCTTGCTAGATCGCAGCATTTATTATGCAAAATTCCTGAGTAGTTTTCTTCCCTGTGTCTTGCAAATGCTATGTTCCAGCTTTTGAGCCAGTGAGGTAGGGGATTTAAAACAATGATTTTTCTCTGTATAAACATGAATTAAATTGTAGTATCACATCTTAATATCTTGCTTTCTCTGTCTTCTCTCCCTGCCAGTCCTGCTTTACTTCCTTTTGTACGAGAAACCTGGTATGATTATATTTATCGTATAATAGCACCAGTAAGTGCCTGCATTGGTTAATGGTCTCTTGCCTGCCTTTTTTCTTGTCTATCTGGAGATCGTCCTTTCAGATGAAAATAGCACGTTTCACAGATCCCTGCACTAAGAGATTCCCTCTTTGGATGATACATTTTAAGATTCAATAACTCTCACTGAGATACCGCTTTGCAAGTTTGACTTAAATAGCCAAGGTCTTCTCATTCTGTATTCACTGGGAAGGTTGCCGGGCTCTGATGAGAGCCTTTTAAATTACTGGAAACTGTTAATAAAAGTATTTTATTTTTAAGCCCAATAATCCTGATTCCTAAAAACTTTTCTCCAAAAGAATATCTATATTACTTAAATGCCCTGAAATATGATTTTCTTCTATATGTCCTGAGTTCCTAATGGCTTTCTCTCCTAATTAAAGAAGTGACAGGGTCCTTAGGTCTAGGAGTCAAGATAACAGTCTCAGTTCTGGCTCAGGAACATACAAACTGAGCGATCTTGGTCAAGCTACTCTGCTGTTCTGAGACTCAGTTTTATTCTGTAAAATGAGGGAGTTGGACTACGAGGCCATTAAGGTTCCTTGTGGATCTGACAGTTTATGAAGAAGGCTTCTTTCACAGTCCTCCAGAAATATTCACCATGATCACGTGGTGAGACTGAGCCCCATGTCTTGCATTTGCAGTGTGGAGACAAGCTTTGTTTGCTCGTCTATTCACTTTTTGAGATTGTCATGTTGAAAGCCTACAGTTCGTTACAAAAAACCCAGGTTGCCAGGTATGTCTTAGCAAAACTGATAAATCAGTCCATATCAGAATCACAGAATGTTAGAGTTAGAAGGGACCTGGGATCTCATCTATTTACTGCTCCCATTTTACAGATGAAGCAACTGATGCATCTTTTGTTTATATGAGAGATATTTTTCTCAAGAATATTTAAAATTTTAATCTGTCTAGTCTGTTTGATTGGGTCTACCTCATACATGCACATGTGCACACACACACACACACACACACACACACACACTCACACATACTACCCTCCTAATGCTGGCTCTGTAAGGACTGAGATTCCAACAACTTTCCCCAACAACTTGTTCTTGATAATTTAATTTTTGGATTATATTAATAAGAAGCCAAACGATTGGTTTTCCTCAAGAGATGTGCCAAATAGCACCTGGAATATTCAAGAGAGCATTGACATTTGCTTGCTCTTGAGATAGAAAATGTTGAGACTCAGAGCTCATCTTTATTATGTTATCAGCTTTCTTGCTTGATAGCCTATGATGATAACAAAGAAAGATTAATTAGTATGCTAAACTATTCTTGTTGTTCTTGGCAAGCAGAGAGAGTGAGAGAGACTACAGGTTTAAGACTGCTTCGGAGCAGTCTTGGGTGATTAAGGGTTCAGGGATTGCAGGCAGCTTTACTCTAGTCTGGAGAGTCTCTGCTGAGAAGACAGACATGTCCTGGTATTTTAAAATGCAATGTTTATGAAAACAAAACTGAGTTCTTGCACTTACTGATTTTTACACTTCTCTCCCACAGTCATTAATCTGGAAAATGTCCCTAAAACAGTCCCCAGCTTATGAAAAATAATTGAGTGTTGCACAGAATGAAGTATATCTGAAATGGACAGTAGAAGATACCTGTCTTCAAAGAAATAAAGGGGGAACGATGGAGAAGAAAAGGATCAGTCTATAATGCTATCTCAATTAGATTCTAACTACCTCTTGGATCTAGGATACATGAAAAATTCTCTTTGGTTCTCTGACAAAGGTTGCCCCAACTGCAGCAGGAGAAAACCAGGTGCTGCAGACACCCACATACTGGAAACAGTTGGAGAAGCACTTGTTAATTGCTCTGATGTCCATCCGCTGCACAGTAATAGTGTGACCTTTGCACTAGGTTGCTCAAAGACTGCTCTGCCGACAGCAGGAACTGCTTTGGTATTAAAGAAACAGGATTGATTTTTTAAAATAAAACCAGAAGAGTTATATGTTTCTATAAGGCATTGATGCAAATGCTCATTGACTTAGTGATGTGAAGCCATGCCAGAAAGAGAGGAGATAGGATGTCCAGCTGTAAGAATGGGTCATTTCCCTGGAAAGGGGAGTTCTGTAAACAAGCATAATTCAGCAGTAGTAACTGAAAGTCAACAGGATCAGAATGTAAATGCTACCCTTTCACTTTGAAGTACAGACTTGCAGGCTCTGTAGGCCTTATTTAAGAAAAATATAGGTTCATTATACAATAAAATGGCTTTTGCATGAGATCAGAAATCCCTAGTAATCAGATAGGATGTATGACAGTAGCTGAGGACCACTGATGCTAGCATTTTCTGTCAGTGTCATGTGTGCAATACTAGCAATGTGACAACCGAGCATAATAGATAAAGCATCAGATTGGGAAGATAACAATGTTGCTTATAGAAGACCAGATCTTTCAGAGATGTGAAGATCCGCCCCTGCCCCCCCACTACACACACCCCATTTGTCTTTAAGAAACAACTTAGCAAAGCAATAGTCAGATTTCCAAAGCTTATTCTCATGGTCTCATGGGCCAAATCACTGTACAGTAATTCTCCAACCATATCCCTTACAAAGCACCTCAGAGCAGACCTTTTGCTCAAAGCCCATTATTGGAAGAATTAAAGAACACAATGTCAGGGGAGCCAATGGCGTTGTCTCTAGGGTTTGGATAATTGGAACCCACCCCCACCCCTTTTTGGATCTTGGCTGAGATGGAAATGGATGGGTAAATAGGGGGTGACCTGAGAGCCATACAAATACAATTAGCCCATAATAACCCTCTGTCTTTGGTGGGTACTTTTATTTATTTATTTTTTCAACAATATCTTCCTGCTTATTCGTTTCACCTTAAAGGTTGCCCTTAGTTTGTTATTTTCAATGGATTTCTTTTTCTGTGACTTAACCTCATTCCTAACTCACACAGGCATGTCCCTGATGGGGTGCAGAGAATAATCTGAGCTGAAAAATCTCACTCATAGAATTAGTTTCCCATTGAAACAGTTATGGAACAAGTTAATATCTTACCTAAGAAAGTATTTGAAATGTATTCAGACACCTGGTTCCCTGATCGGCTCATTTCTGAGAGATGTGTCAGCTCCCGGTTCAGCATTCTTTTGAACTGTTTTTGAAGAACAAAAATGTATTAACCACTAAAAAATAGCAAATTATCACTTTAGACATTTCCAAGTTTACTGTCTAAGAACCAAGGGGTTGCATGAGCAGATACCATTAGATAAATAATAGTGTTTCAACAAAATACAACACCACCTTAACATGAAATGATTCCAGTGTCACCTTCGGAAAAAGATGTTTTCTTAAGATTTCTTAGAATTAACAACTGATTTCTTTTGAAGATGCAAATGTAGGAAAAGTAAATTTAATAGAGATAACTTTACTTGAAAATGTAATTACATTTTAAAACACATTTATTGGAATTTAACATATAATTTGAGTTAATAACCAATACAGTGAGAGGAAAGTATATGTGAAAAGTTTAAAGGAAAATAAAGGAAAAAAAGAAGCATCCTTTAAACACAGAGCTGCATACAAAAGAATAGGATTAAAATACAGCACAAAATATTTAAATCCAATGTATTATAACATGCCCTTATTTCACAACGAGCAGCCTCCACAGGCTAAGTGAAAACACAGATTAAATCACTACAGATGTTTTCTACTTCACAGAAAACATACAGATGTAAATATTTCTATCAAAGACACACAACAGAGTCAAAATAACCCACCTTGATGTAACCCCAAGATACAGATAACAAATAGTTTGCCTCAGGCATTTTGGAGGGCTCTCCTTGCCACAATCCACAAATCCTTTGGAAAGAATCAGTTCTGAGAGCAATCCCACAAGGATCAGGAAAGCCTTGCAGATTCGTGGTAAAATAATAAAAACTTATAAAAGACAAAGCCTTCAAAATTTAGAGCATTTGCTAATCCAAACAAAGCCCATCTTCGCACTGCATTCTTACAGGAAGGCTTTGCTCCCTGCTTCTTTCCTGGCAGAGAGAGTAATGAGATCAGGAATTGCACGAAGGAGCAAGAGCCTGTCCAAATGTATTCAGCTGGCTGGTTTGCAGCACTTATGAATTATGAATAGTCCTGGTGGCCGAAGGGGTTTCCACAACTCTACATTAGTTGTGCTCAGCTGAACTGTGCAAGGAAGGAGCAATTCTTTTTTCCTGAGGGGTTGCCAGACTGGGAAACACAGCCATGTTTTTAAAAGGAGAAGATTAAAATGGAGGAAGCCCCATGAATATTTAAGTAAATCCAAAGTCAGTACCCTCCCCCATTTCAACTAGGTGTTTTTAACCCTCTCTCCACTGCAGGGACCAGCACTGGGCAGAGGCAGCCTGTGCACAGAGCTCAGCCACTCTAATGGTTTCAAAGTGATGGTATGTCTGGTTAATTTACTTTCTGAACATTAAAAGACACCGGAAAAGGGCTAGAACTGTGGCTGTTTTCAGAATGCAAGACTTCTTTTTAAACTAGCCTTTTGGAAGATTCTTTTGCACACCAACGGTGGGCCTTTTTCACAATGAAACAAATCGGAGTAGAATTCATTTATTTCATTTTGATAGTACCTAATATGCAGAAGTACTTCTCTACACTTAATCAGCTCATTAATATGCATATTAGATTGCCTTCGACCAATGAATTAAACACATTTAACCTCTCAATCCAGGATCTAGAGTGTATTAGGAAACACAGGCTGTCCTTTGCTGCATGAATGGTGAATTCTTTGCATTATGAATGACTATGCTGTTTTATCTTCTGATTCATGTTAGAAATGTTTAGGAGTTAAATTAATTTTTATCTCATTTTAGCAGTCGAGGGTGTGTTGGGAAAGTCATTCCTTTTGTTTAGGCTAGATCACACTCTTTCCTCATCAGCATTATAAAGGACACAAGCAAGAGGAAAGTCTAAGGCCAGGGCCTGCCCTACCCAGGGGATTCCCTACTCAGGCCTGTCCCACTCCCATCCTTCTCCCTCTTCTCTATTATCCTGCCCCTGGCTTCCCAGGAGTCCCAGTACAGCATGCTAACAGTGGCAAACTACCAAAGCAGCAGCCCCCGCATGCGCTAAGCCCTCTTTCCTGTGAGGCATTCCCCTTTCAAATGAGCATCCTGTAGTGACAATGGCTTCACTTCAAGCATCCAAGTCCCTGTCATGCCAGTGCCTGTTCCCAGGCCTTTGGAGGTAAAGCCAGTGCAAGTCAGTACTGCTGCCTCTTGGCTAACCACACTGTGCATTGTCCTCTAAGACGCACAACCTTCCTCTTTCTGGGGAACCCTGCTTGCATATGTGTGTGTTTTCTCAAGACATATTATGTTAATAACAGTAACTAGGGAACTCTGAATCAATCACCTCAGCCAGTGTGTTTTACTTATTGGACTTGTATGCAATTTTGAACTTCAGGTGAATATAGAAGTTCCAAGTTATTTGTTTTTTAAGATATAAAGGCTCAGTTTTAATGGCCTCTCATTTTCAGTTAGGCACTTACACTATAGACAGAAGCTGGAAAAGACAGGTTTCTATGCTCTGATTGGTTAGCTGCATTTTGGCAAAAAAGCAAACTACACTTGGAGCATTGTAAAAATACCTTGTAAAAAACATAGAGACACAACAAACAAAAAGCAAATAAGCCAATTAAAAAATGGGCAGAGTAGCTGAACAGACACTTCTCCAAAGAGAAATTTGGATGGCCAACAGGCACATGAAAAGATGCTCCACATCTCTAATCATCAGAGAAATGCAAATTAAAACCACAATGAGATATCACCTCACACCAGTTAGGATGGCCAACATCCAAAACACAAACAACAACAAATGTTGGAAGGATGTGGAGAAAGGGGAACCCTCCTGCACTGCTGGTGGGAATGTAAACTAGTTCAACCATTGTGGAAAGCAGTATGGAGGTTCCTCAAAAAACTCAAAATAGAAATACCATTTGACCCAGGAATCCCACTCCTAGGAATTTACCCTAAGAATGCAGCAGCCCAGTTTGAAAAAGATATATGCACCCCTATGTTTATCGCAGCACTATTTACAATAGCCACGAAATGGAAGCAACCTAAGTGTCCATCAGTTGATGAATGGATAAGGAAGATGTGGTACATATACACAATGGAATACTATTCAACCATAAGAAGAAAACAAATCCTACCATTTGCAACAACATGGATGGAACTAGAGGGTATTATACTCAGTGAAATAAGCCAGGTGGAGAAAGACAAGTACCAAATAATTTCACTCATCTGTGGAGTATAAGAACAAAGCAAAAACTGAAGGAACAAAACAGCAACAGATACACAGAACCCAAGAATGGACTAACAGTTACCAAAGGGAAAGGGACTTGGGAGGGTGGGTGGGAAGGGAGGGATAAGGGGGAAAAAGGGGCATCACGATTAGCACGTATTATATGGGGGGGAGGGACACGGGGAAGGCAATATAACAGAGAGAAGACAAGTAGTGACTTTATAGCATCTTACTACGCTGATGGACAGTGACTGTAATGGGGTATGTGGTGGGGACTTGATAATAGGGGGAGTCTAGTAACCATAATGTTGTTCATGTAATTGTACATTAATGATAGCAAAATAAATAAATAAATAAATAAAGAGACTGTCCTTCCCTCCCTACCAAAGAAAAAAAACATAGAGACAGATGATTTCTTTAATTATGTCTCTGCCCCAAACTTAGCCAAATGTAACATTCAAACAACCATCCTCCTTTCGGTTGCTTTGGTCTCTGAAATATTTAGGAAGATTTTTTGAGTCAATCAGGTTTGTACTAGGTCAATAATACCCATTTATCATGTATTTGATAAGCATTTGCTGAACACCTAAAATGTGCCAGGCAAAGGACTGAAGATATAGCAGTGGGAAAAATTAAAAAAAAAAAAAAAAAAAGCTTTTCATGCCCTTAATGTTGATTAAACTTTCATCTTAGTAGAAACAGATGTATGAGGGTTTGTTAGTTAATTACAACAGTGACCAGCCTGGAGAGGCTGGGGCCAGTCCTTTATTAGCCATTTTGGTCCCTCAGCTAAGAATGTGCGAACAGTAGAAATTCAGTCATAAAAGGCTAGAGGAGACTTTTCACCTTACTTTCTGTCTTTCGCCTCCCACTGCCATAGGACTCTGTTGGGATGCACTGTCATTTAGGACCAAGGTGGAAGCATGGTAGTGCTCTCAGCCAGAGGGCTGAGAATAAACCAAGTTCCTCACCTTTCTGGCATACGTGCAGAAGGAGTAAATTATGAAAGTCCTGACAGGTTAGTATCACCTCCTTCCTTCTCACTAAATTAGTTCTCCTCTGAGCCACTTTGCGAAGGGTACAACAATACCACCAAAAAGCAAAGTTATCTTAAGGCAACCTTAAGACATCCAACATGATGACGCATGCTCATGGAGGTCCTCGGTGTCAGAGATCAGCCCAGGCCTTTAAATGCGGCACAGCAGCAACTGTTGGTTTCCTCCTGCAGGGAGGGCCCAGCCACATTGACTTAGGCAATCACTGCCCTCATCATAAAGCATTTATGAAGGGCTCACTTATGTTGGGCTCTGGACAAACTAAGGAAGGCAGACATGACCTTCGAGGAGCAGACAGGAGTATCTTTCCCATCTGTAAATTCAGAGGACAGTTAGTGTGATTAGTGCCATATGTGATGAGACACACAGAGGCATGGAATAGCTATGAATGTTAAAAGGTAAGGCTGAGGATACAGCTGGCAGTTTGGCAGAGTTGGGTTTTCAGTGTCTAAAACTCCCATGTGGGAGCTGGTTCTCTTGAGCCACCAATAGTCATGATGTAGCCAACTAATCTTGACTTTCATTCTCGGCTCTTACTAAAAGCCTTGTGAAGTCACTTCACCTCTCGTGTGTAAAATGAAAATGATGCATGGTTTTAGGATCTCAGTCTTTCAGCGTGTCAGCTTGAACCTGTCATTGTTCTGTGATAAATTTCATGGCAGCCTCCTACAGTCTGGACACATTACTTACTAGGAACCAGTATTTCCCAGAAAACAAAATTCTCTCAACACTACTGGGAAAAACAACCCAAACTGGAAATGCTTCAGTCTATACAAATAAGTCACTGGCAAAGGAAAAGAAGTATTTATCATCTTTCCAGAGTTTTATATTTGAAGATTCTTGTAGTTTCCCCGTCTGCTTATCAAGTGGGGTGTTCAGTCCAGACAGGAAGGTAAAATAGTCCCTGAATGAAACTGTGCCCTGAGGAGTTACAGAATTAAAAAGGAATGGACATTATTTACTTTACCAAATGCAGCAAAGAACTCCCCAAACAGAAGCACAGTATTTTAAAGATAAATGTGTCTCTGCCTAATGTACACAGATCCTATTTTTCTGTTAAGAATCTGCCTTCACAAGAAGACCCTGTTAAAGCCTACCTAGAAATAATGTTCCCAGAGGAAATGGCCAAAGCCCCTTTCAACACAGACAAGCAAAGTTTGTCAATGAACCCTTAGTAACACAAATTCCTCCAGTGGTTTCTTCAGTTTATGCCCAACACTAGATTTGTGAACACTGCTAGAAACTGCAGTTATTTTTTTAACAGAGAAAAATATATCTTCCTCTATATAAATGGTTTGATATTGCCTTCCTGGAATATATTTTCTCTACAAAATCACATGTTAATTTTTTTGAATAGGCTACTGTAAATAGTAGGAAGTTATTTAACATATATACAATAGAAAAAGCTGAAATTCAATTATACGTTATGTGAACATTTTGTTTTATGGCTTCAATTTTTCTTTAGCTTCAATGCCTTGTCCAGAGAATATTTTCTTTGGAGCCAGTTTCCTCTGAAATGATGAACGCCTTCATCGTTTTTCTGTAATTCTCATCAGAGGACTAGTTTGAGCTTTGTGCAAAGATCCACAGGCAAGCGAGGAGCTCGCTAGGTAATAAGTTCTTGGTTAAATTAATTGCACAGGAAAAGTGAACTAGAATGGTCTCCAAGATTCATCCCAGTTCTAAAACTTGGTGATTTTACATTTCTAAGAATAAAACCATCCAGAAGAGTAATAATACAGGGGGCTAGTATCCAACACATGAAAAGGCTACTTTTACGACTAATCTGGGCTTGGTAGGGGATGACCTGGAAATCACTTAGGAGTGAATATTTAGTGATCAAAAATATTCTTCAGCCTATTAAAGGCCAATTACACAGGCACTTTCATTGATACCTCATGGTGAAGTCAGTAGGTGAAAACTGTGTGGATGAAAAAAAGGTGCCCCGGAGAGGAAGAGGGCCCCAGTCGTTCCCCTGTGGGTGGCCGTCTACGCAGGAGCCCATCTGTGAGGCAGGCGCCTTATTGTGTGGGATCTTCCTGTTTTTGTAGCATTAAACAACTGCCGAAGCCATTAAAGTCACAATGACTTTATTAGGGACTGAATTTTGACTCATATTTTACACTTTGTTAGTCATAACTTAATAAGAATTCCCAGGCAGCAGGCGAGTGAAGGGGCTGAAAATTCCTCCTCAGAATGTTACTAGTGATAGGATGAAGTTTAAATCATGGTGGCACAATTTAGTGAGAGATGAAATAAAGAGACTTGTCTCTTAGTTCTCGCACTAATTAGCTGTGTGATCTTGGATAAAATGAATAAACTTTTGGGGGCTCGGGATGTTTTAGCTGTGCGCACAGTGTCTTTAGTTGTAAAATGGTTGATTTCTAAGGTTCCTTCTGATTTCAAAATACTGCCTCTTCCCTACCGCTAATTTTACATGGGAAGAAATGAAGACTCAGAGAAGTGAAGGATTCTAATTCTTAAGCGCCTAACACTTAACCTCTGCAGAATCTGACTTAAACTAAAAACAGTGATACAGGGTATTTTCTCTAAAACCCTTTATCAAATTCACAACTTGCACAGTTCTTAACATTTCAAATTATCTGACAATGTGAATCTCATTTCTTGTCTGCTTTTTGTCTTTCCCTATCTGTTGATTATCTTTTTGAAATATGATGTCCAGTTTCTTTAATGTGTATTTGTTTTATTCGAAAGGCAAGTGAAATTGAATTGAATGGGTTGGTCACAGGGTTATAGAAGGAATAACATCTCCTAAACTAGAAACTATAGTTCCAGCATCTTAGCAAACAAGTTCTGCTGTATTAATAACTGGAGTGAACCCCTAGTACACCAGGGAATATAGTTACATTATTCTAACTGTCTACATGCCAAATCAGAAAGAAAATTATTTAAACAAATTGAGTGATTCTCTTGTTAACCACCCATTAATGCAGTAATTCCCAATAAATATGTAATCAAAAGCAAGCATGAAGATCTACCATAATTCTTCAGCAAAACATTAGCATTTGTGATGAAGCTAAAATCAAATATATTCTACTTGCTGGTTAGAGGTCAAGTATCTGCTCAAGTGACATTTTAAAAGTCAAAGTAGGGACAAATAGGTGCTTTCATACAAAGAATTGAAAAAAGATCAAAGAATTTAAATACAACTTTGAATACAACTGCTCTACAACTTGAGACTAAGTCTTGAACAGTTTTCAAAATTATTAGGTATTTCTTCTTACCTATTAATCTATCGTCTTTGTAGCTGTCTGCCTTTTTTTAGAATTTCTGAAAACTTTTCAAGAGGAGATATGGCATACATTATTGGGACACTAAAAAAACTGATCTCTCCTAACTCAAAGTTATTCCCATAAGAATATTTAGAAAAATTTCTCATGATCTAACATTCCCCTAACTCTGAAAATTCCTGCAATGACACAATTAAATAGACAAAGACACTCTATTTATACCCAGACTTATATTTTAACTATGCATTTTTAACTATATATATATACACACACACTCACATACTATATATATAACTTATATATCCATACATAGATATATGATATACATAAAGGTTATGCATATAAATATATGTATATTATATATATGTTTCCACATATGTAGGGTTGCCAGATTTAGTAAATAAAAATTCAGGACACCCAGGTCAATTTAAATTTCTGATAAGCAACAAATGTTTCTTTTTAGTCTAAGTATGTCCCAAATATCCCTTAAAGAGACTGATTTTAAAGTCATACACCCATAATGTGTCAGGTTTAGATTTACTGTATATTTTTAGATAATTTATACTTTTCAAACTTGTTCTTTTTGACAGAGGTCTTTCCTTCTGGTGAGAAACACTACTTCAACTGTTAGTGGAGCTTCACAATTTCATTTTACGTACTTGACCCTCCCTTTTAATCTGGCTGTTAATAGATACAGAAAAAAAAATGTACTTTGGCAGATTTAGGGTGTTGGCCTGCAATTAAATAGAACAGAGGCCTTTTTTTCAATAGCTGACCAAAATCAGATCAGCAACTTAGAAAAATCAAATATTCAAAGTGCACTAGTTACCCTTTAATTTTTCCATTTAAGCCTTCCACAACTTTTTCTGTGCATAATGGCTAGTATTAAACCTCTATTTTAAAGCCAGTTCTAAGGCCACGGGAGGTTAATGTGATTCCAAAGCAGAGGACTAAGGTTTCTTTTGAATCATTTCATAGCCAGAAATTCTACAACTTGTTAGATTTTTAAAATTAGAAGTCTTACAATGTTGGACCCACAGACCATCTGATCTATGTCCTCTACTGACTAGTGGAAAACAAGACCTGTGCTTCAGCACCTTCACATCTGACTTGAAAGCAATGACAGAACAGAGAAATTACCAACCCCCCAGACATTGTACTTTCTTTTCACAACCCCATAAGCATTGGTCACGATTCTCCTTAAGAATTGATTTTCAATTTTATTCTATAACATCTCCTGGGTTGTTTAAAATCCTGCACTAAGAAGTACCTTATTAAAATTTCCAATATTTTTGGAGCCACAAAAATCTGCCATAGCTTGTTTTGAGATTACTACTTTCCCCTTATAAACATATCACATGGCACGTATTGTGTTTAATATTAATTAGATTGATTTCAGCTAGCAACCTTCACATATCCCTTGAGATAAAAGAAAATGGGATGCTTCAAAATCTGCCATGGGAATCACTGCTTCTGGATTAGCAGTTTCCCAGGGCCAGTACAGCCTGCTAGTTTGAAAATCTTCAAGATCAACTCTAGGGACCACCAAATTAATAAAGGAAAACCCTGTGTTACATAGACATATCCTTTCTTCCCTGAAAGCTTACATGTTATCTGTTTTGGTATTTTGGTAATCCTTATGCTAGAATATGTACTTGCAAATTGAGAAGAATCTGACACAGGTTGGAACTTTTAACACATTTTCAAACCAAAAGTATGAGAACAGCAGTCTTAAGTCATTTTATCCTTTAAGAAAAGATTAGTGATACTTGTTTTGCATCTTGTTTTTCTTATTAGATACTAGATAATTTAAAGGAGATGGATGATGGCTACTTTGCACAGCAGTGCACCTCAAGATGTACAAGTCTGTTGAGTTGCTGGAAGGTTTATAAAAGCAGTTTCAGAGTCAGATGCATAGATCATACGTGAAGTAGAGGGGGTTCTGGCTAGAGGTTGGTGTTACCCAGTGGGATCAAACAGTATGAAGAAGACTCGAACAGCAATCCCAACATCATGCTGCATGGTGTAGGATCAGCTGAACACCCAACTGAGTCTGGAAATGAGACCCTGTACTCTAACGATCTGAGAAACTCGGCAGGTTATTGGCTCTCTCAGAGACCAAGTGCTTTTCATCATTAAAGTGGGGGGTTTAAAAATAATGTAAGTAAAGTGGTTGGCATGCTATCTGAGACCTTTGTAGAACTTGTACTTTATTCCACAGGATTTGTACTTAAAGCTGAATTTTGTCTTTGAATTTCCAAAGAATTTGAGCTCATGGTGCTTCCTTCACTTGAGTTAACACTTGGGTGGGGTTTTCGGTTGGCTCTTCAGCACTTAAACTCTTTTTCTCGTCATTGTTGACAACAGCTTGTATAATTAGCTCCAGGATTCCCATAGCCTGCTGCTGCAGGTGTGATGTAGTGCCTTGTCACACTGATTATGTGACGCATGAGTTACTCATAAAAGTTCTGACTTGATTGTTGACATTTAGATTATTCACCCGTCTGAGGAGTGTAAACCAGAATTGCCAGAAACATAGAAGCCCATCAACTGAAACCATAACTCAAAATACCCTTGTCATTAAAGCCATGCCATTAAAAAAAAAAGCCTATTTGAAGGTGTCCAGCTGTTGCTAATTCTAGCCATTCATGATTCCATGACTTAGCCAATTTCCTCAAGTTAAGAGATTTTAGAACTCTTCGTGCACTGACCAGAAGGCATGACTGGTCACAGACTGCCTGACATAAGGATAACTGCACCAAATAGGCAATTTTGCTCAGATTTCCATAGTTGAGGTCAATCCAGTATCATGTCTGAACTAATTGAATATATGGCTGGAGTAAACAGGAGAAGAGTATTATCAATATGTCTGCAATGAAAAAAATAAGCAAACAATGGCAGAATGACTAAGCTTCTATGCTCCAGACACAACAGACATGGAGAGTGGCTGAGTTTCAGAAACAACATGTGCTCATAAATATGCTCCCCAAAATGCAGGTATTGTCAGTCTCTGAAGGGCTTAAATTCTTGTCCACAGGATGCAGACTTCTCAAGAGAAAAGTAAGCCAAATACCCCAATGCCAAACCAATTGACAACAAAATACACTTTACATTTCTGCTCACAATGAGAGAGCATTTGACCCTGATAACTTTGTTCTGTGTTATCCGACTCTGAACTTGGGAGAAGCCTCAGGAGCAAGCTTTTGGTGCTGCTGAGGGTATTTAGAAAAGTCACTGTGAACCACATGGGGGTTTCTCATTCAACCCAATAATTAGAAAAACTGGAATCAGTCATGGCAAGCACCTACATGTAGCCTGGTGCAGTGTAACAGGTAACAGGATTCCTGGGTTCTAATGGATTTTCCACTAACAACAGAGTTGGTCCTGGACAAATTAGATTAAGTTTCTGAGCTTCACACAGTTGATCCAACAAATTATCTGAATGCCTATTAGGAGTCTAGAACTAGTAGTCTAAGTGCTGGAACTACCATAGTGAGCAAGGTAGGAACAATTCTTATACCCAGTAACTTTACAGTCTAAGGGAGGAAATGAGTAAAAACTAAGTTCTAGAGTTGAAAACCAAAATCATAAATTCTGATAGCAAATTGCAAAACAAACAAGTATTGAATTAGGATAATTAGAGAAAATGTCTCCAAAGAGATAACATCTAAACTGAGATCTGAAAGATAAGAAGGAACCTTGGTTGAGCTCTAGTTTTAAAATTCTATGGTTATATATTCGGTTAGCAAGTCATAGAAGAATATAGTAAGTTACCCTGTGGATTTCCTTTCAATTTTAATTTTTAAATCATTTGATTTTGGATCGAAGAGAGTAAGATTTGATTCTAGCTGGAGGGCTTGGACAAATCAGTTCTCTCTCTTGCATTCTGACTGCACATTGGAAATGGGAATATAATAGCACTTTCTTCAGGGTGAGCACCAGTTGAGATGACATAGGTGAGAACTCTGTTAAGCAGGAAAAAGCTCTTCAGATGTTTTCCTACCACACTACCTTGAATCTGGCAACACAAAATTATTGACAGCTATACATGTAAAGAAAGTAACCCTTTATTTAATGCTCTGTCCTGGTACCACAGGAAACTTAGAGAGCAAATGTGAAGCTTTAAGTGAAGAAACAGGACTTAAAAATCCCAGCACTGCCCCATAAGTATGGCTCCACTGGCAGAATTAGAGCTCTCTGAGAAATCACACTCCTGGATCAGGTAGCTAGATTTGAAAAGATTTGATCAAAAAAGAAAAATCTTTCATGAGTTCTTCCTTATGAATACCTCCTCCTCCTTTATTATCATTATGAAAAAGAACTCATATTTTATACATTTTAATCCAATATAGTTATCTTACTTGAAAAAAACCCCTCCATTCCTGTCCAGGGGTTTGCATCTTGTTTATTTTTAACAAGGCTCTCTTATTTTAGGATTTACTAGGGGCTCTGAAGGGTCTTTCTTGAAAAGCAATATAGACCTTTCTTAGTTTGGAAATTTTACAACACCAGACATATAATACAGCAGTAGACAATGACCTTATATTAATTCATGAGACATACAAAAGAAGAACGTTAGCAAAAAACAAATTTAATGAGTACAATAAAAATAAAACGAATTCTCTGAAATTAAATTATGCTAATTTAAAAATGTTTAAAAAATAATACTGGTAAATACTGATGAGACATTATCAGGGAAGATTCCATGAGATGGGTAAGAGAGATGCAAATAGATTTTGCAACTGGATTGTGCTAAACTATAGCAGGAAAAATTTCAGTGGCAGCTCACCCTGTCAAGAACACAAATAACGTACTGGTCTTGACTAAGAAAAACATACCAGTTGTATCAATAAACACAATATATCTAGATCATTCTGACTCAATTACAGATGGAGCCAGCAGTAGCAATCACAATGGACGGGAGCTGAGGCAGGGAGGGCATTGTGCCCTTTCAGCTTGGTAGATGGGTAGCATCTGGCTAGTTAAATTGACACATCTGGGCTAGGAATGGGATATCCAGAGCAGGAATTGAAGTCCATTTCATTAGTGACCCACCAGAAGTTCCCTAGCTTCTCATGATCAAGTGGACATGTAAAAGCACACCAAAGATTCATATTACCATTGGGTAGTCTAAGCATGGTCTATGAATTTAATTTTTTTGAAAGTCCTACAAAATTACTACCTCTAGTATGCTGTTCTACCAGTGAAGTCATTACCTGTCCTAGCCTTGGTCAAAAGAAGGATAATCTATCAAAAGTCCCCAGGTCAACACATCTCTTAACACATTTCTTAAACGACCAAATCAAGTAGAATTGCAGAAAGCTATTTAAAATAAACCCCAAATCAACTGTCAATAACTAAAGAAGGCTCCATTTGCTTTCGCCTCTCTCCTGACAGTTAAACACAAATAGAGCTATGCCTGTTTGATACGGTAGTCTTAACTACCGTAAGCAAATACGGAGTCTCAAAAAATCACAACACAATTTCAGGCCTCAAAAGTTGGCAATCAGGCACACACATAAACAAACCTCAGATAACTAAAATGTTAAGATGATATTAACCAATAAGGTAGGTAAACAATGCTTTATGAAAATCTGATCAGTCAGATTAGCTAAGGCAGTGTTTCCAAAAAAAAAAAAGTCAAGATATCTGGTGTATCAGGGGTAGCTTCATTGTACAGGGCTAGATGACGTATTTGAGCCAAAGGCAGGTTTTTTTAGGTGAGGGAATACAAAGAGGGGTACAGGCCTATACTTCTTCACTCTCAAGTTATCATAAAACTCTTAAAATCTTAAGCCTTGTTTTCAATAGGTTTCTGACATCAAGGAAAGAGAGGAAGGTGAAGTCCACTGTTTAAATCTACGGGAGCAGCTTTAATTTTAGTCTATTGTTTTCAACTCTGTCAGTTCTTTTCTTATACTTAAATGATTATTGTAGCTTTTAAATGATTTTCTCTCCATTGGAATCTCCTTTTACATATTTTTGTTTTTTAATTTCAAGTATGTTATTCTAATAACCAAAATACTAAGCTTTCTTACCCATCCAGAATAAGGAATTTTCATTTCCTATATTATATCCTATGAAATTTTCTCTCACTTTGTCCTACTTAATAAGTAATGATTAGAAATGGGTAAACACCGAAAGAGCTAAAGAAAGACTATTGTGTATATATTTCAGGCATAGGATAACTTTCCTTAATAAACATCATGACTGAGATCAATTCTCCCTGAGTCATTTTTCCTTTATTTTCCACTGCATCTCCTCATTTCAAATAATTAGATTAATAGTTCAGAATTCTTCAATACGAATTCATGGCAAAATATTTGCAAAATCTACTTAACTCAGATGTCTACAAATACTAAAACTCATCTTAAGCTACTGAAACAGATAAAAATGTGTCTCTGCTGTAAAGGAGGTTCATTTGATTTAAAATGTTTACAAAGCATTAGTTACATTGATATTGTTTCTCAATATGTAGCAGCCAGTAATGCTGAAATTTACACAACTAAGATGTCCGTAAAACAACTCAAGAATCTAGAAATCATATTTGAGTTGTGAGAGCTTTGCATAATCTGGGTCACTGGGTAGAAACATTTCTGGAGTGCAGAGAGAGGGTCAAACTGAGATCACCATCTTGATTTCAATTTCCTAAACTAAGAGCTCTAAGGAGCAGAGAATCCAAGGGTTGGCTATTTTTTCACCAACTGGTAAAACTCTCCAATTTATCACCTTCAGTTTCAGAGAGAGGAAAGGAAGGAATAAAAAGAAGTTGAGAGCAGTTTTTCTGATCACAGGGCTTTGTACCAATTAAACTTTGGCATTGGGGTTAGGGGAAAAGCAAAGAAGTATCAAGAGCCTTAAAAATGTTCATGCCCTTTAATCCATTAATTCCATCTGTGGGAATCTAACCTAAGAAGAGACGGGACAAAGTTATAAGGCAAGTAGTTAGCAAAAGGAAACACAGGACTGATGAGCAGAATGACTTACAGACTTTTAAACTCTACTCCATAAAGAGAAAAAGATTATCAGGCACTTCCCAAAACAGACACAAAAGAAACAGGAGTTTTACTGTCTTCTTCATTTCTAAATAATTTAACAGTCCTTTCTTTGTGGAAACACTTGGCTACTTTAAAGTAAATCAAACAAAGGAAGTTACAGTAAAATATCCAAGAGACTAAACAGTTTGGCACCAGTTTAGGGAAACATCACGTACTAACGGACAAGACAGAGGGAGGTTGGCAGGTCCCTGAAAAATGCCCAAGTAGAGGGATGTGCAGGGACACACATCAGCAACTGGCCCAGTGCCTTCAAGGGTGTGAAATGTATTCACTGTGGCACAAGTTTGCCCAGGCATCATCGGTTTGCTAAGTCCTGCCTTCCAGAGAGCTGAGCTTTCTGAACTTGCTGAACACACTTTTACTTAGAAGGAAAATGTTTAGAAAAGCACAAGAGCAAGCTCCATGCTTGGCTTTTCTTTCATAGATAACAATGGCATAGGTTTGGGGAGATGTTTAGATTGGGACATACTCTAAAAGAAAACAAAAAGATAAGAAAAAAGTTATAAAAAATGTCAAACAATTTTATTCTATTACTATATTGTAATTCTATTTTTCAAAACTAGTGTTGTAGATTTATACTGGATACTTTAAACATAATTAACTGAGTTTCTTTTTCACATGGAAAGATTTCCTCTTAAAATGATTTTTTATCAGATTTTGAGAACATAATTCTCTTATCAGCCAGCCAGAAACACAAAAGTCAAAGTTAATTAACGCTCCCTCACTTCATTCCTGCTTGCCTTTTAGAGATTTGTTCAGTTGGAGACTTTAAAAGGAGTTAGGAGAAAGTTTGGGCTAAATGGATTAGCATTCAGTAAAGAAAGTGGCTCTGTAAATATCAATGCAAAAATACTTAAATGAAACAAAATAGATTGCAAATCAAATTTATTACAAAGCACTAAATAACTTGCAAAATCTTTGATTGGTGAAGTTTTGACAACACTAAAACTTGGAATACTGAATTACACTCTCAATAATATAACTGTGTTTTGTCATAGAGTAACCGAAGTAATGCTAACCAAGGAATAACCAGCTTAATCTTCTCTTTAAGTTTTGTTTGAAGACAAAGTCCAAGGAAAACAGTCTATATGCAACTTCTAGGAAATTTCCTTACATTAATTATTGCTACTGAACCATTGTTCCCTTACTTTATGGTCACATTGCATGCACTGGAAAGAATGTAGTATATGATGAAATTGCCCCAACATCTGAAAGACAATAAAGTAAAAAAAAAAAAGAACAGCCTTTCTCCATTTGCTTTTTATTTTAGGGGGTGGTTAACAAGAGAATTTGGGGATAGGCTAAGGTCTTTTTTTATTTTTATTTTTTTTATTTTGCTGTTATTAATATACAATTAAATGAGCAACATTATGGTTACTAGACTCCCCCTATTATCAAATCCCCACCACATACCCCCATTGCAGTCACTGTCCATCAGCATAGAAGGATGTTATAGAATCACTACTTGTCTTCTCTGTTATACTGCCTTCCCTGTATCCCCCTACCCCATCCTCACCCCTGCTACATTATGTGTGCTAATTGTAATAGCCCTTTTTCCCCCTTATCCCTCCCTTCCCACCCATCTTTCCCAGTCCCTTTCCCTTTGGTAACTGTTAGTCCATTCTTGGGTTCTGTGAATCTAGGCTAAGGTCTTTTAAACAAAACCATATTGTCTTATCTTAGGCAATGTTAGAGAATCTGGTGAAACAAATAGATCTTGAATTTAGCAAACTGGTCCACATAGGCAGTGGATTCATTTAATATTGTTATTTACTTTTTTATGAGTGCTTTATAACCATTTGTCTAGAGGTCCAGAGTATGGTACCTGCAAATTAGGATTCTAAACCAGACCCAACCAATGATGGTTGGAGTTAGAATAAGACCTTCCACTGATAGAAACCATGGCAAAATTCCCTTATAAGAGTTATTAAATACCTCTATAATTCTATATTTATCTCTCCTATTGGGATATTGATGGTGAGTCAGTGGGCCTTCGATGTGAATCCTGGCTCTTTTTATCTTAATTTATTTAAATTCTCTAAGCTTTGTTTTACTCATCTGTAAAATAGAGGTAATAATAGTACGTATTTCAAACGGCTGTTATATTAATGACAGAATGGAGGTGAGGAGTTTAGCACAATGTCTGCAGACATAGTATACACCTGGAAAAGCTGTTTATTGTTTACTATTATTGTTCTATCAATAAATGCAAGAGCTGAAGGAAATCATGGAGATAGTCTGCTCCAACTCTTTTGCTTTGTAGATAAGAAAAGGCAAAGATTCAAAATGATTTAACTATTTAAGATAATACACTTAAATAGAGGCAGAGATAGAACTCCGCTCAAGGCTTATTCCCAGGTTCTCTGCACTCTGCTGCCCATAGTTCTATATAAATCTGAGTAGTAAAGAGAGAAGTGTTGGATCAAAAAATTTATGAGACCCCCCCACCTGTGTAGAACTGATTTTCATTCTGTTCTGACCTCTAGTCTAGGGTCACCTCTAACATTTGTGGGGCTGCATACCGTATGTCCAGATATGTTAAAGATACAAATTGAGCTATCTTAATACTCATATCTTGCCAGACATCCCTTCCTAGCAGCTTGGAAGGCAAGACTGAATTTAGAATTCTTGAACTCCTTGGCTGTGGAGTGCAGGGGTGTCTAGCCACTGCACCATCCTGCCCCACCACCCCAGGGACATCTGTGAGCCATTGCGCACCATGGGCTATAGGCTGCAGTCCAAGCTCCTCCACATAACCTTCCCAAGCTGACATGCTGCCTCTTGGCTACTCCTTGAGCTTAAGGGTGTGCATTCCTCCAGCAAACCCAGGAAAGAGGCCTGAACAGGCCCCGAGAGTGAGTTTGAAGCCATCTGGGCAGAGAACGTGGGGGGCCAGTGGATGCAGTGTGGTCTGGAAGGGGAAGCCCAGCAGCCCCTCAGGCCCAGGGGACCACTCGCCTCCTAGAGCAGGGTGCACCTGGAGCAGACCAGGCTAGGGCTCTCCTAAAGCACAGGATCCAGAAAAAGGATTCTTCTGGCCCTCGGGGCGGTGCTGCTCTGGATATCAGTTAATTCAGGGCAGAAGTGGAAATAATCCCTTTCAATAGTTGGTCACCCACCTATCACCTTCCTAACAGAGTTCTAAGACGTATCTGTTGGCCAATAAAATCTCTTTCCTCTCAGTTCTGCTGGATTCCACACTTCCCATATTTATTGATTATTTTGTTAGAAAATGATCTCACCCAGCTTTAGGGCAACAGCCTATCATGATCACATTTCAGCGCTACACAGCTTGGGTCCCAGCGGTCCCCAGGCTGGTGGGAGCGTCTGCCTTTATTCCCTCTCACCAAAGCACAAGGGCAACAAGTTGCCTTTACATTCGGTGCTCCAGTGCGGGCCACACCTCAAGAGCAGGGAAAGTGAACCTGAGTGGCCCGGAGCAGTTACTTGCCCTGTGAGGCCTTCAGAGGAAAAGGACCAGCTATCTCCCATTCCTATCTTGTGCATTTCCTCCGTAAATGTTTTCTGAAGTGCTAGGTCCTGATGCTTCATTCTGAACAGAACACTGATATTATTGAGGACTGCATTTTTCAACACTAGAACACCCCTGTTCACCATAGGGCCCCAATGCTTTACAGCACATAAATAGCCCCAGGGCAAAGCTAGTCACAAAAGAAAAGCACAGTAGAGCATGTTTGAGGGGAAGTCCGGACAGGTCCGAGTTGCTTGAACATAACTCCTTATTGAATACCACAGCATGTTCACCTTTTGAAAACTTGCAATATATTGGGCACGAATGACCCCACTGGCATTTTTCTCCTGAAAATTTTAGGCCTGGGACTTTTTCACAGTAAAAGCTCCTCCTTCCTTGCCAGTCACAACTCCACCTCCCTCGGGTTGTTCTTTGTTGGTCCTTCCTCAGCCACTGTTGCTGCAACTCTGTGCTTTTCTGACTGACTGTGTCTGTCAGGAAGGAGACAGGAAATTCTAGTCACCCTGACAGCAGCTGCGCCATTCCTCCTATCCTCCTCCAGTGACGTCGGTTGGCTTTGGTGACAAGAGGTCAGGAACTGAGCCACAGTGAAGGTCAGGAAGATAGGTCAGTGTTTATGCCTTGTTGGGCCAGGGATCCCGCTGAGGCTATTTGCTTTCTTCCTTTCTATCCTGTTTCTCTTTCCGTTCCTCTTTTTATAATGCAGACCCAAAGCATCCTGTTTTCAAAACATCTGACGGTTTGCCACTGAGGAACTCATGCTCTGAGGCATTTTTCACATTTCACTGAAGTGTAAGACAATTCTTCTAATTCAGGAGGCGATAAAAGTTGAAACAAAAATTAATGAGCAAATCTAAGAAGCCAATCTGTCATTAGAGAAAACAGCTCTAATACATCTAACTGAACTTGGGCAGCTGGCAGAAGGCTCACTAGACATCCTTTTCATCTTGAAAAATAATGTCATTGCTTCATAAAAGTCCTGCTTCATTTATTCCATCTTGTAATTTGGGAAGGGGAGGGAATAATCTACAATATTAACCCACCTGGCTGCATCTTTCTCTATAATTTTGGAATTCCATTTGGGCCAAGGAGAAAACTATTATAAGTCACAGAAACTGTTCCTTATCTAACCCTGGGAAGCACACTTTGGAAAGCCAGTTACAATCTGTGAGTTACAGTTCTCTTCAAAATGGGTAATGGTTAAGAAAAAACAACAAACAAACAAGCACACCACCCTACACAGACGAAGTCCATGTGAAAGACTGCTTGCTTTTCCTCCACTAGAGACAGGCAGCCTTCTACCATTTGCACGTAGACTGGCCCCTGTGTAATTCTCAAACAGCGCCTAAGCCAAACACTGGTACTTTCAACATCACTCCTAAGTAAATGAAAGCTTAGTGATCACTGAGCTGATCAGAACCTAAACAAAAATTTTTTATTTTTATTTAGGCAGGGATGTAGTGGATGCTATTAAGTTATCACTGTTGAACTTTTACTACACATCAGTGTCTTAAGTGTTCCAGACCCATTATCTCATTTAATCTTCCCAGCAACCCAGGGGGGTAGGTATCACTTTTATTCCTGTCTTACAGATGAAAAAATTAAGTCTTAGAGCATTTAAGTAAATTGGCCGGGCCAAGTAGCTAGTAAATGACAGAGATGGGATCTGAGCCATGATCTTTTGCTTCTGAAGTCCATGCTTTTCACACGCTCCATCTATAGTACATCTTCACACTCACTGGCAAGTCCAGAACTCAGAGGTTTGCCATAGTATCTTTGTTCAGTGAGGGTAAGCAAAAGATGACCGTATAAGATTATACAGTAATGACAATAATGATGATGATTATACTTTTAAGCAGCAGTGTGGATAGAATGCTTAAACAATTTTGACAACATTTAAAATTGAATGAGGAATTTATTTTTACCACAGGTAATTCAGTTCCCCCCAAAATTGATAGAGATCCATGTTTTTCTGGTGGCCACAAAAATATTCTCATTATATTGTATTATATATGCCATGGATTAGGCTTTACTTGAGACAATCATCTGTATCATGAAGATTTTGGAGGGGGGAGAAAAGGTGGCCAAGTAAAAAGAGAAATCTTTTTAAAAACTGAAATTGACTTCAGCTGTCAGCCAGGCATTATTCATCCAGTGGTTAATTGCTTTGCCCCACAACCTTTCCACCATAGATCCAGAAAATAGGTGAAGTTGCCTGCCTTCTTCTGAAGCTAACTGTGTCAGCCTTAAGGTTCAGCCCTTTCTTTAGGGTTAGCTCTATTCAACTTTCATTGCTTCCTGCACACAAACCATAAAGGAGGAGCGGAAGCCTGAAGTGACTGGAATTCTCACCAGGACCTATACAGTCCCTGGTCTCAGAACCTTCTTAACTATTATGCTGAATATGAACAATTTAAAAATAAATTTGCAAGGCAGACAATGTCTAATATCAGCACTCCAGGCATTAACCTGTTTAGAATCTACAATGCATCAACACTCAAAATGAAAAAGAATGGCAATTTGCAGTTTCTCAATGAGTATTCTTTTCCTCCTCCTGGAGTTAGTTGCTTCCTGTATCTTAGTGACTCCAGAAGACAGTTTTCCTGCTGAAAAACTATGCCTACATATTGGGTCTAAATATTGTAGGGATATCAATAATCACAAAAATCACATTCAGTGCTCCAGTACGGCCACACCTCAAGAGCAGGAGAGGATCTGTTAATACTCCAAAGAAGGCCAAAGTAAAATCCTCCTATGAGGAGTCCAATATGGTTTAGAGAAGTTAAGCCTTACAAATCTTTATCTAGCACTCCTGTTTGTGGCTAAGGGGACAGGTATTTTGAGATACCATCTTAAGAAGCATTGTAAATTATTTCTCTATAGGTACAATGAAGTATTAGTTGGACAAAAATTCAACAAGTCACACTGTTGTAATGGCCTACCAACTTACTCATTCAGCAGACTTCTGTATCAAATTGTAGCTTTAACTAAAGGATTCAATAATTGTCATAAAATTGAAAAAAATCTTTCAACTATGCAGACATATATACACATCCCTGTAGCAGGTTAATGATTCCTTCTTTTTTCTTTAAACAGCATTTGCCATCTATCAGTCACTGCCTTATTTTGAATCATTTGGTACTTACTCCACAAAGCTGCCCTTTGACTTATCCATTTATTTCCCATATGTGCTGAAACTATATCTCCTGATGCTCTTTATAGGTAAGGGCTTTTCTGTTTTGTTTTTGTTGCCATCTACCTTAACAGAATGGGGAAGCCTGACATGCAGAACTAGATTTTGCTAATGAAGCACCCTAAAAGTTGGGCAAATATATCACTATTTCACTGTATGAACAAGAACAGTTTTACTAGCAGAAAGTTGAACTGCCTTGGGTATGAAATACAAAAGTTCTTTTGTACATGGACACAGGTATCTACAAAGAAAATCTAGATGTCATACTAAGCAGGCTTGGCTATTTCTGTTTTTCCCATTTGTATCTAATTTTTTTCCTGTTTGACCTATGTGCTGCCATGTCCTAGCAGGCAAGTGGGAGCAGGTGCTAAAGACTCAAAATTTGGCCAGTTTTTTCCCAGGAAATTGGCAAAAAGATTTCCATTATTAAATGTTAGTTTCTCCAGCTCTAGCCTTCACAAATCCCCAAGATAATGATTACCTCAAGAAGGTAACAACTATCAGATACTGAAGAACACATAAGAGAAGACATACATGAAACTTTAGGGGAAGTGAAGAGAGCTACCCTAAAGAAAGGGAAAAATTAATTTCTTGCAATCAACAAGATAGTAGTATGGTGGCATTTCTTTACTTCCCCTTCTGCAGGAAATCTAGACCTTCTTTGAGCCTCCCTTTCAAATGTCTCCTCCCTGGACCCCAGGCAGCATTCTGGCTGTATTTTAAAACCATGGGTCTTTCCAGAGAAATGGTTAATTAACTTTACTTACTTTTGCCACTTCTTCTCCACGTTAGGTATGTATGTTACCTACAGTCATCTTTACTCAGAAAGAAGAGACATCCTCAGAGTCTTTCCCATTAAAAAGAAGAAAATGTGAAGTACAGCATTCTGATGTGAGGAAAAGCAACCTG
>JAVSCE010022396.1:0-102385 GCA_032199065.1 Smutsia gigantea | reverse complement strand
TGCTCGTTAAAGAGAATACAAAAGTATTGGCAGATTAAAAAAATGATCATGATTTTACAGTGAATAAGTAATTCCATTAGGAAAGGAAACAAAATTTCATAGGCTTTGACAAATTTTCCTATGTGTGTCAGGAACTCAGTCTTTATTGTGCTTGGTAGTTTTGGTAGTTTAGTAACTATCTTTCTTAATACTATTTAAAGGATATAGTTCTATAGTCTATTAAGAGGTACTGTTTGTAAACTCCTAGCACTGAATCTTAATTGTATTAGTTATGATATAGCTAGTCTAGATACATACCTATAGTAGAACCCAAAGGGATTCTTTAATTTGAGACTCAGGATGACAATAAAAACTTTTGTTAAGAATAGCTAAAGCATTCCTTTGGCATGAGAACTATTTGTTAAGTCAAATGCAATACCAAACTTTATTCTGATACATATTATTTATTTCAGTTGATTTAAATCCTCCATAATCTTGAAGTAAACAATATAAAATTTAAAATTATGGGTAAATATTAATACTCTATATCAGACATACTTTTTTTTTAAATTTAGGGATGCAAAGTGGAATTTAGATTTTTGACCCTGACTTTGCCAAATTTCTTTGTTGAGAGGCTTCTTTGTACTAAATGCAAAACATGTTTTTCACATTGCCAAATGCTAAACTTTCTAAATAATTAACATTGCTCAGTGTAGTGGTCAGCCACAGCAGAAAAAGAATGCATTTTGATCTGTATAACTCAACATCTGGTTGTCACTATAATGCTAATAAGCCTACCAGAAATTCTCCTTGCCAGATGTGACCATGGTTACACTATATGTTATTTAGTTCATCAATATGTATTTGAAAAGAAGTCAAAGATACTACCAGGAATAAAGAAACCTCAAGTAGTTTATCCATTCATTCACTAAAATGACAAAAGCATCTATAATGAAAGAAGTTAACATTTTTTGAGAAGGTCTTGGACACCTGCTCTTTGCATATATATTACCTTGTTTAATTGTCATGCCAGCTCTGAGAGAACAGATTCTATTTGTTGTTAATATGTAGATGGGAAAACTTAGGAGAAAAAAATATGTGGATGTTCACACAGCCAACACGTGGGAAAGTCAAGCTTTGAATCCAAGCTGAGACCAAATTGCTACACAAAATAGCCTCCATCTGTGTTGCTATAGTGTAACTTTTGATCCTACCTGTGAGAATAACTTGAGTGGCTAAATTTCACAGGTCAGATAACTTAATTCTTATAACATCTATTGAGGGACTATGAATTATTAGTACATTTTAAAGATGATATATATTATTAAGGGAGATAGAGAAGGCAATATTTTATTAAAATATCCTTGGTGAATACATATTTTTTTTACTGTGTTTGCAATCATTTTTAATATGTCAATAGATAATGCACTTTATTTTAAAAAAAGTCACTTCCCAAATTGTATTATTTTAAATTTATGTCTTTTTTCCTTTTCTTATTTATTAAAATTCAACAGGATAGATAATACAGCTGATAAATCATTGGAATTATCAAGCCTTTACAATATTACACATTCATGTTTAGAAAGGCCAAGGGTGATTCAAATATTTTAACTATACTGTGTTTGTAGAATAAACTATTCTGCGAACTTATTCAACATGCCAGGTTAGTAAAAATATAAAACACTGTTTGTATTGTTCTTTAATAGGTGAGCTTATCTCCCATAATGGCTAAATGATGTCATTGGCGTTTCCTTTAGGTAATAGCAGTATGCTGTATGCCACAAATCATTCCGTGGAACCAACTGTCATAAAGTAGAGTGTAGGGCTTTATATTATAACTAAGATTAAAATAACAAAATAGAATGTTATGGATATGATTACTTTAGTCTGATTTGTATAGATTTTATTTCATCTCTATGGCATTCTTAGTCAAGTAATTATATAAGTAATTCGGCAGGACTTCTGTACTTTGGTTTCAGTGATAAAATTTATTTTAAATGCTTAAATCTGATGTAATGAAACCTTATACTTTATTATATTTCATTTTGTAGAATTGATAATAAAAATAATTTGAGGTAATTTTTTCCAACTGGAAGCCAAGATTAGTCACATGGGAAAAAAAATTGCATTAAAGAATTGAATTGAAATAATATGCTTTAAAAAACTTGCTTTGATATTGCTGAAGTGGATGTGTCATTAGTCTTTCACATATTAATTTTCTCCTTGCCTAGGTCCATAATGAGAAAATAGTCCTGGCCCTTTAAGATTTGGACAGAGTCCAAAAGTATAATACAATAAATATAATAGTTAATCCTTTAATTTCCTTTCTTTATATTGTATGGAGTCTTCAAACTTCAAGGTTTGAGATTCTCTCAATTTTTCTTTATTCTTAACATCTCGTTGGTGTCTCAGAGTTGTCCACAAGAAACAAAAGAAAACGGCAGCTGTGTAAACCACGTTTTAGTTTACATTGCATCTTGTTTTACCTTCCAAACAAAGCTCTCTAACAACACTTTCTCTGTCATCATTTTAGAACATCTTGAAGGAAAAAGGCAATAGAGATTCAAATCCCAAGGGCTGAAGGAGGCTGGATTAGCTCCTATGTAATGTATATACTTTACCATAATTTCACAAATGCCTGTATTTAAAGCTATAAAAATTCTTTTGGCTTTTGGCTTGCATTCTCAAGTATAAAGATAGTCTAAACTGAATGAATGGGTTCACTAGAAAATGAGTGAATAAACAAGTAAATGAAGGGAATCTTTTGTATATCATAGGCTCAAAATTATAAATTAGTTTTCTATAACAAACATTTGTAGACTGCATTTATGAGTTTGTATCTGGAAAAATGGTGGTCTACATACACCTGATGGTGAGTCTGTATTATTACATATTTGGAAAAGTACTTGAGGCAAAGGTAGGAGGGAGAAGGAAGGGAAAATAGGATAAAAACTTTTTTTTAAGGTTATCAGTTTACTGGTAACTATTACTATTAGTTAGTAATATTTATAGTATTATTATAAATATAAGTTGCTATTTATTAGATGAATCTGTCATTCTCAGAGAAATGTTACAAGATTTAACATCCAGCAAAGATTTTTTAAAGATCACATTAAAATGAGTATTACCCTCTTCTGTGTGCTTGCTTTTTGTGGAGATTTTCCCTTCTCTTTGCCTCCAGTGAATTCCAAATGTACCAAGCTTATTAGCTTGGCCCTCAGTTCTCTTGCTGGGCCCCAGTTGGCCAATGGAAGGCTATTTTAAACTACTGACCCTGCACCTGGGTATTTGCAGCCCATGAGAGTATTAGCTGCTTTACATTTTTTCCCCCTGTTCTACTTCTGAAGACTTGCCTAGTTACAGACTATAGAGATTAATTTGCTCATTCCTGCTTATGAGAATGGGTTACCAGAAGCTCCACATTTTTTTCCATCTCTTAGTGGTATGGAGTACTGACTTTGGAGCAAAGCTGGGTTTTCTGCCTTAAGCTGTGGGAAAACATCCCCTACTTTACCAGTATTTAACTTGGAAATTTATTTTTAGCAAAATTATTTTATTTATATAAAGTACCAAAGAGTCAGTAATGATGAATTTTAAAATTCTTGAAGCTAATAGGTGTGGTTTTAGACTGAGGTTCAAATCTAAATTGAGGGATAGCCTGATTTTATTTTTGGAAGGTCAGTAAGAAAACACTGAGTTATTATGATGCCAAAGTGTTTGTATTGCCTTTTGCTCAATCTAACATGCTATTAAGCTTATTTCCTAGGGTTTTAAAATTGTTCTTACAGATTGATTTAAAAGTTATTAGTAATGAAAGCTGCTGATGCTTCAGCCTCAGTATATTGACTTTTAAGTCTAAATAATGTAATTTCCTTGTTAATTTTGTCTTGACTCTTAACATTTTATAACAGTGATTTTGGCTATGGATCCTTATACTGGAATTTTCTGTCCTGAGAGTAGCTCTGCCTGGTTCATTAACTTGCTTTTCCAGTTATCTTTTAATAAAAGCAAAGATAGGCTTTGAGAGAAAAAGAAGTCACTAACAATTCCCATTTTGTTAAAGAGGGTTAGGGTAATTATGCCTGTCTCTTCCCAAGCTTTTCCTTTTAATATTCATTATGTAGGATACACATAATTTATTTTCTTTTCTGATATGTCTAAAAATAAGGCAATGTGATAGCTTTAATTAATTCACAGTCCAAAAGCCCTAGTCCACATCAACCAAATGAAAGAAAGGCATCCAAAAAACTAAATTGTGTAGAGGTCTGAATGCTGCAGTTATAGACAAAGTCACCTCATTCATTCGTTTTTTTATTCTGTTTTAGCAATATCTAAAATAATATTATCATAAGCCCTTTATAACCAAAATTTGAACCATAAAATAAAATCTTATACTTTCTTTTAAAAATGATTTGTAAACATGGAATCATATACTTTTACTGGGATTCTAAAAGTAATTGAACTGAGTTTTGAGCTTGACTTTCATTATTAAAATAAAAATATCTACAATGATTTGATCTATATGGTTATTCTGAAAGAAGAGTGGAGTTTGCTATGCCTTACTTTTAAAGAAAGTGTTATCTTTTACATTTTAAATGAACTTTTTTGAATTCAACCTTTTCTAGAATTAAAACTTAGTTCAGAGCTTAAATAAAGGATCACAGAATAGAAAGTTTAAGGTACAAATAACATTATAGTTAACATTTTTATCTATGAAGATAGATATGCTAGTTTTTTACAATCATTAATCCAGGTGTATGTGTAATGTCTATATCTGGGGGAAAAAAAGCTGCTTAAATCAGCATGTTGGCAAATATAAGGGAAGAAAACTGAAACTCTAAAAGTTATTTGTTTCCACTTATCCATTGCTTTAAAATTATTGGTTTTGGACTTTTATAAGTAACATGTTTTTTCATAACTTTGTGTTTGAAATACTATAAGCATGGGTTATAAAAATAAGTGTTGAGAGGTGAGCTAGATAGGATGTTTTCTTTTTATTTGACATATTGCAAGAATTACAAAAATTTTCTGTATATTCTTCAAACACATTTCATCAAATATTAAAAATTTTACCTGGCTAAAATAAGACTGCAGCTTTTTAGCACAATCACTATGCTCATTGTGCCATGAAGCTTCATTTACAAAATGCAAATGCAAAATTAAATTGTTTTAGAATTTCAAGATGATTTCTGAAGAGGATTTAACCCCAGTATTGATCCTTTTGAGTGTGGGACTCATGTGAGTGCAGTAGTTGCATGCCCACGAAGCCATCCCTCTTTATAAACTACATTCAGATGTTTTCATTGTTCCAGTAATGCCCATTATAGCAAAAGAAAAGCCCTCATCATGTATGACATTCAGTGATCATGTCTCTTTAGTTTTTTTTTTTTTTTAGGAATCACTCCTCAGTCTGTCTTTATGCCTCCTGACATTCACATTTATGAATAATATAGGGCAGCTATTTTATAGAATGTCTCTCAGTGTGAGTTTTTCTGTTTTCTCATGATTAGATTCATGTTACACATTATTTTGGCAGGAATATAACAGAAGTGAGGTGCTGGTCTTCTCAGTGCATCCTGTCAGGAGGCAAGGGATGTCACTAACAATAATTTGCCAATATTCCTTTCTCTGTAGAGATTATGTTGTAGCAGAGTAAGCAGGATTCTTTCTTAAATAGCCTGCCACATTTTTCCTTGCCTCATATATGGATAACTGGCTATTTCAAATGTGATATGACCTATCAGCTAATGAAGTGATAATTCTGATAACTAATTTTTGAAATAATTTAAATATAATTGTCATTAAAAATTTTCTCATTTTTGTATTAAATATTAAGACTGGGTTAACTCATTCATTCATTTTAATAAATATAAATTAAGTTATAGTTAATATGTCATCTCTCAGACATCCATCCTAGTAGACGAGGTGCTGTGGTCTCTTGTCTCAGAAAACTCAGTGTTTGACCAGAGATGCAGACAAGTAATCTGAGTTTCAGTTCCATGGGGGTAAATCCTATCAAAGAGGCAGACAGGGTGTTCTGGGAGCACTGATAGGGGTGCCTGACTCAGCTTAGAAATTTATTGAAGTGTTACCATTTCTTGGTAAGCTTGCAGTAACATTGAATATGTTTTAAAAGATGACGGAAGGCTGGGACCAACATTCTAAATAGAATAATTTAGTCTTTATAAAATGGAGATTTGTGCTTATATTATCTTTAATGATCACTTTGTAATGCTTTTTAGTAAATTTGATTTACTTTTGTGAAGTCCTCAAAAGAGGTTCTATAATTCTGAAAGCATGTCTCCTACCCCTGCCTCAAATAGGAGTTGAAACACAGCATTAGGCATAGACTGAACTGGAGAGAAAATTCAAATATATTACTTGAGACCAGAATGAATAATTATTTAGCTTAATTGAATCTGTAAATAATGCTCTGTATATATACATATATGGAGATGCATATATCTTTTAGAGTGAGTGGTTAGTTTTCTTCAAATCAATACCCAGAAGTGAAATTACTGGATCATGTAAGGTGGTTCTGTTTTTACTTCTTTGAGGAACCTCCATTCTGTTTTCCACTGGGGCTGCACCAACTTACATTCCCATCAGCAGTGCACAGGGTTTCCCTTTTCTCCACTACCAGCCAACACTTGCTTTTTCATAATAGCTAAATGTGACTTAATATCTTACTGTGGTTTTGATTTTCATTCTTCACGCCAGTATTATTAAGGTAAAAAGATTAGATTTTCTTTCAGGTGGTTCTTTTATTCATTTGTTAATCTCAAAAAGGTCTCCCAAATGTCTTAGGTTTTCAAGGAAAATTAACTGAAAGAATATAAGTGATGTTGCAACCAAGGTTTGTTAGCAAAAACTAGGCAGAAGCTGCAAAACAATTAGCTGAGTTTACTTGGGGTTTTAGTTTTAGGGGATGGCAATCTTGTTTTTCAGTGATCTTGTGGCTCTCCGTTTCGCTGCAGAACGCAAGCTCATTACTGTAGTAATAGATGAGTACTAGGGGACATTCTTTCCTCATTCTTGATCTCAGGAGGAAATAATTTTAGTCTTTTACCATTAAGTATATTGTTAGCTGTCATTCTTTTCTTGATGTCCTTTATCAAAATTGAGGAATATCCCTTATGTGCCTATTTTTTCTGTGAGTTTTTGTTATGAATGTGTGATGAATTCTGTACAATCTTTTGTGCTTTTAAATATGATCATGTGATTTTTCTTCTTCAGCCTTCCTTAATTGATTGCACTGACTGATTTTGAATATTGAATCAGAGCTGTGTCAGTGGAATGAGACCCATTGGTTGTGATGTATAGGTGAATTTATCTTGTTAAGGATTTTTGTGTATATATTCATGAATATAGTGTGTAGTTGACTTTCCTTACAGAGTAATATTGACTTTATAAAATGAATTAGGAATTATTCCCTCTTCTTCTATCTTATGGAAAAGAGTGTGTAGAATTGATGTTAATTCTTTAAACCTCAATGGAATTCTCCAGCAAAAGCATCTAGGGCTGGAGATGAATTTTTTGAATGAATCTTATAAATTCAATTTCTTTATCATTACAGAGCTATTCAAAATACATTATATTGATTGAATTGTGTTCATTCGTGCTTTATGAGGGATTGATCTACTTCATCTGAGTTGTCAAGTTTATGTATTTACAGTTGTTTATAGTATTTCATTACCATTCTACTAAGGAATGTAGGGTCTTTAGTTTCATTCTTAATATTGGTAATGCCCTCCCCTTTTTTCTCTGTCAATCTCGCTAGAAGTTTGTTAATTGTATTGATCATATCAAAGAAGTAGCTTTTGTTTCACTGATTTTTTTCTGTTTTTAATTTCATTGATTTCTGCTCTTACCTGTATTATATTTTCCTCTTGCTTGTTTTGAGTTTATTTCGCTATGTTTTTTCCTAGGTTCCTGAGCTGGGAGCTTAGATTATCCATTTGACAGTCTTCCTTTTTTTGTAATGCATGCATTTAATGCTCTAAAATTTCCTCTCAACACTGCTTTAACTTTAACCTGCAAATTTGGTGTGTTCTATTTTTTGAAATTTCTCTTGAGAGTTCTTCTTTGACCTTTTCAATTATTTAGAAATGTGTTGTTTAAAGTATCCAAGTGTTTAAAGTTTTTCCTATCTTTCTGTTACTGATTTCTTGTTTGATTACATGTTAGAAAGCACTCTCTATGATTTATATTATTTTAAATTCATTGAGGTTTATTTTATATCCTAGGATATAGCCTATATTTGTGTGTGGTTCTGTGGGTTCTTAAAAAGAGTAGGTATTGTGCTATTTTTGGATGGCGTGTTTTACAATGTCATTTAGAATCTGTTGATTGATGGTGTTGAGTTTTTCTGTATCCTTGCTAATTTTTTTTGCCTGATTGTTTTATCAATTATTGGGACTGGGATGTTGAAGTCTTCAATTATAGTTGTGAATCTATTTTTCTTTTTAGTTCTACCAGTTTTTCACATATTTTATAACTTTGCTGTTTGGTACATACATTTAGGATTGATGTATCTTCTTGCTGGATTGACCCTTTTATTATTGTATAGTGTCCATCTCTGCCTATAATAATTTTACTTGCTCTAAAGTCTTCTTTATATGACATTGATAGAGCCAATTTTGTTTTTTCACTCTTACTTCCAACCTGCCTTCATTAATATTGGAGGTGAATTTCTTGTTGGCACTATATCTGTCACTCTGTCTTTTATTTGGTATAAATTCATATTTATTATAGTTATTGATAGGTTAGGGCTTATATCTTCAGTGTTTTGGGTGTGTTTCTTTGCTTTTTATAAAGTTGCTCTAGGAATTACATTATGTATACATGACTTATCACAGTTTACTATCGTCAATATTTTCCAGTACAAGTGAAGTGTGGAAACCTTATCTTCTTTATTATCCATTTGTCCTCCCTCATTTATTAATATAGTTGTCTTCTTTTCCTTACATATATTCAGAACCACATCAGTGTTAAAATTTTGCTTCTAATGTCAGAAGGAAAGTATATTTACCTCTATTTTTTTCTTACTGTATTCTTTTTTTCCTTCCTGATAATCAAATATTCCTATTTTTATTACTTCCGTTCCGTTCAGAGAACTATTTTTAAACATTCTTTTAGATTAGGGCTTTTGACAACAAATTTCTTAATTTTCCTTTATCTCTGCAAATCTTTTATTTCCCTCTAATTTGTGAAGGATCTTTTCCTTGACCTACAACATAGCATGTTTGCAGGGTCCAGTGATTACTTTGTTGACTCTTTAAGGGACCATTTTGTGCCTATTAGAACAGGAATGGTAGATCTTTTGTTGCAGTTTTTGGGGCTTCTTTTCATATTTTTTTCAGTTTTTTCCTTCTCTGTGGTAGGCGTTAGGCCATTCTATTGATCTATCCTAAAGTTAGCTGACTTTTTTCTCTGTCCTATCCATTCAACTCTTGAGCCTATGCATTGAGTTTTTAATTTATTATGCTTTTCTGCTCCAAATGATCCATTTGGTTTTCCTTTACATTTTATATTTCATTTCAGAGACGTTCTATCTTGCTAAGAATGTCTCAACACTTTTTTCAAGTGTTTTGTACTTGCTTGTTGGAATGTTTTTATGGTGGTTGCTTTTAAATATTTGTCAGATAACTCTAACATCTCTGTGATCTCAATTTTAACATCATTTCATTTTTCATTCAGTTTGAGACCTTACTGGTTATTCATAGGATAAATGGTTTTCAGTTGACATCTGGATATTTTTTGTATTATTATGAAGCTGTGGATTTTGTTAAATGCTTCTGTTTTAGCTGATTTATTTTGTCACTGCCTCAACTGGAGGCTAAGTACTACCTCTTTGCTGTCATGTGGAGATAGAAGTCCAACTTCCCAGTAGCCATCCTTAAAACTTAGAAGGGGGCTTTTTACTCCTGCTGGGCGAGCCTGGGAGGCTCCCTGGTTGGGATGGGTAAGAGTGCTTTGTTATGACTCCCCATTTGGTCTCCACGAACACCACAGGGAAGGGAGCTCCCCTTGGCCTCTGCTCACATAACCCTTTAGGGCGTGTAGCATTACTGCTGGTTGGAAAGTAGGTATCAAGGTTTCTATGTAATCTTTACTGTTAACAAGGTGTTGGGCGGTGGGGTGGGGATGGGGTCCTTATTATTGCCCAGAGGAGATGAAATCCAAGCTCACCGCTAGGCCTTCTTGGATACCACTTTTTGGAAGGCATTGGGGAAGTGTCTTTGTTAAAGTCTAAAGGTAGAGCAATAGGCTTTCCTTGGCTTTTCGGTGGCATGGGTTGGGTGGGACTACAGTGTTTTCTGTTATTTGTCTGGGGTAGAGAAGCTTTTGTTAAAAGTTTTCTGAATTACTCTGCTGCCTCTTTTCCTGGTTCTTTGACTCAAGAAAACAAGCTTTAGTGGAACTCCTTTTGACTGTACCTGTTGGTGTTTTCAGGTTGCCAACTTCTTGTCTGGATTACCTAAGTCCTAAAGAAAACTGGGAAATCACCGTCATGTTATTCTTTGACTCTTTTATAGCAATTTGATGTTTCTTACAACATCCAAATATATGATCAGTGGACTTGTTTTGTTGTGAAGGGTGTATTTTATGAAAGAACTGGTCTATGACATTGTATTTGAAAGGATAAAACAAAAGCTCTTTCACTTCAGCCAGTCTGTAAGGCACTAATTTAGAAAACAGTCCTTTTGTTTGTTTTGTTTTCTGTTTTTGAGAAAATTTTATTTTGAGAAAATTTAAAAATGTCTTCTTTAGTGTTAATTAACATGATGATAGATGTTTTAAAATAGTTTAAGTCAAGTTCCTTTTTTTCCGCTTTTAGAGGAGGTGTACATAAGTATAATGGAGGACTCAGTTTTATGCTTCAATTGGGTCTACTCTATGAAGTGAGACATATGGATTATGAATTTTGGGGAGAGAGATAGGTTTGGGGGAAATCTTTCGGCCGCTGAAGTAATAGGTCAAAGGGGATCAGATTGTGTATTGGTGGGAGAGCAGTGAAGGCTTTCCATAAATACTTGTTGAATTTCTTTTTTAATAAGAGACAATTTTAGGCAACTGTATCAGTTAGCAGTTGAGTTTGATTGAAACTGATTAAAGATGGGAATTTTTTGTTTCTCTGGAGATAAATCATCCAGAATGGAATGGAGACTGATACGGTTTCATTGGACTCAGCTTTTCTGTTGTTCTTAAATGTGAGCTTCATTCTAAAGCTTGCAAATTGTCAGTCGAGTGCAAGTCACCATGTCCTGGCTGGAAAAGGAGAAGGGCAAGATGCAAGAGTTGCATTTCATCTAAGATTGGTATTTAGTTTGGAGAAATTCTAGATGTTATGCTCAACAATTTTTATTATATTTCATTTGACAAAACGGTGCTATATATTCTTCTGTATCTGAACGAGTGGATGTGCAATTTCTTTTTAAGGTGCTAACAGGGCTTCTGCCAAAAGAAATGGAATTTTGTTAGTAAGGAAGCACTAGAGAATAGATTTGGGGTAAATCTTCCAGCAGTCCCTGCCTCACCAATTGCCTGATACTCTGCAAGTGGGCATATTTCAAGCTCTGAACATCTGACCTGCTTTTGTCTTCAATATGGCAGCAAGTTTAGATAAAATTTTGTTTGGGTTCATCTGTGTGCATTACTTTGGTGTCTTGAACATTGTCTGATCCTTTGTGTTCTTTCAGTATTTTATTATTCCTGATAGTCTTGCTATTGATGCCTTTTTTGTTTGTTTTCTCCAAGAGCTTTATTCTTTGAGAAAATGATACAGATTGATAAACTCCACAAAAGAAAACACTTTGAATTAAAATAGCTCATTTGAATAGAGAAATAGCATTCCTTTCAGAAAATTCTCACTAAGGCGGAAACTTTGTTTTGTTCATTTCCTGGTAAAATGTTGTGTTCACTCACATTGATAAGTGTTAGTGAATGTAACATGACTCAGTACTTAGTTTTATTAACTGTTTTGAATGTTCATGCTTATGCAAGGGACGTATAAGCAGAGCTACTCAATTATCCATTTGAAGTAGCAATCCAATACTGGTAGCAAATAGTAAAATGTAAAGGCTCTATAACATATAGGAGGAAAAAATATATTAATTCAGTCCAGATATTATTTATATTTTAGTGACTATAAAGAGAAATCCTGTCAGACATTTCAGTAGTTTACTTGATTTAGAGTTTGGTACTATGGTTTCTATGGCTTTATAATTCTCCAAATTCATAGCCTATATGACAATTATTGTTAAAAACGTAGGTACAATTCATATATGATGCAAGTAGATTTTACTGTCATTATGACCATATTTATTTTGTTGTTTTCAGAGAAGTGAAATAAATGTAGATATTTTAAATAAGTAAATATTTTAAATTAATATTTTAAATCAATATAAATAGCATATATACCTAATTTTTGCAACTTTAGATCTCTTAGGTCTTTTACAACTTTAGGTTGGGCATGACTACATAGTAAAAATTTTAAGGTTCACCTTTCTCTTCTCTTTTCTTATGGTATCTTTTATACTAGGGAGCATCTCTATATGAATGTGCATTAGATTTACTAATCAGTAATTTTAAAATACTTTGGTTTCTTTAAATATTTATTGCTTAGTGCCTCCTCACATATATTTTTAGCATGATAAATCCTAGAATAATAATTTAACTTTATTTTCACAATAATAAATTTTCACTAGACAAAGTTGAGCAATTATTTTAAGGTTTCATTTTTACAGATGAAGACACATTAAACTATAGAGTAATTAATGGTCTTGCTCAAAAAAAGCCAGTTATTTGGTAAGGTGAATTAAAACTTCATTCTTTAAATCTTTCTTTTTCCATCACCAGCCTCAAAGAACAGATCTGCACACCAACATGAGAAATCCCACTCTAGTTATTTTGGAATGCTATTGGAAGACCTATATTCAAGTTTTAGCTTTGTCTCTTAAAATACTTGTCCATTATCAGTTTTCTATAAAACTGGCAAATGCCATCTTAGTAACAAATTAACAATTGTTGTGAAGATCAAAGGAGGTGAATGTGAAAAACACTAGAGGTCTAAAAATAATATCAACAGCAAGAATAATTTATCTGTGGCACTTTTAGAAAGTACTATTTATTATTGTTCTAGTGCCTTATTCATTTGACTTGCTTATTTTTCTTACATTTTAAACAGAAACCATGAAAAATATTTCTACATTCTGTGATGCTAAATATGAGTAGGAAAATTTATCTCAGTTCAGCAAAATTTAATTTAATTTGTTTATTAATTTTACAAAGTCATTATAATTATTTTACATAAATATTGTGATCTATAGCATTAAATAACTAAATACAAGGAGGTTTAGTAAAATCATCTGATGTTAGATAATTCCACAGGTATGATTGGTGCCCATAAGTCAGAACATCTTGTTGGTAACAATTTTAGTTTCTGTTGTCAGAGAAAACATAAACATACTTGTGACTGGGATAAATCTCTCATGTTTGTGGCTAAATACCATTCACAGTGTTTATAATTAGATATAAATTTTCTTGAATCATCCTTAACTTGTTCAATCATCTTTTCTTGGCCTTGATACCATCTATTTATCTTTCAAAGTCAAGTGAAATGTTATCATGTTTGAAAATCTTTCCTAACTTACCTTTTAATTTATGTAACTTCTATAACTTGTACAAGGAAGCACTAGAAAATTTGTCCCAATGAAGGCATGTAGTGAGTTGCTTCTTTGTATTTTCATGTCCTTCCATGTTTGAAATGGAACAGTCATCACATCTCAGTGTGTGTGTTTGAGTATGGGTGGGGAGTCTGGAGACTTTCATTTAAAGTAACCATTTGGGCCTTAAAGTTAAAATATATGCATAAACCTTTATGCAAGTATTAACTTTAAATCTCTAGAGATCAACTAGAATATCTTCTTTAAAATATCTTTTTTAAGACTACCTTAAATATTTGTTTTTTTCTAAATAAGAAATAAGTTTCTTTGATTTCTAGTTTATTTGATTTCTTGTCACATACTTTCAGCTAAGATTGTGACAAACATTAATATGCTTGTCAGTATGTACTAACATATTCACAAACAGACCATGTTTATGCATTTGCACATATATGACAGCATACAAGTATTATGGAGCATTTTATTTTATACTTAGTTATACTATGTACTAAGGTTTTCAATACATTTTTGTAAAAATGAAAACACCAAAATTGGGCCAAATTATTTTTCATGTAGCTTATGCAAATTAATATTTGAGTTTAATATAAATACTTCAGAATATCTAATTCATTGATCTTATAAAGGTTAATAAAGTCTGGTAGGGGAGAATCACACTGTCCTAATAATAATATATGAACATGGTTTTCACTTATATAACATTTTTGGTTATGTGAGTTTACTTTTTTTATGTATGGTTTTAAGAATTTATATATTAAAATGTGTACTATACATATGAGAATATACACATATATACTTACAAGAGATTGATAGAAATTATGAGTTGCTGACTTGGTTTGCAAAAAAAAAATGTATGTTAAGCAGATAACAGGAAAAGTAACAATTTTCACAGTGAAATTTTAATAAACATAAAGATAGATGAAACTATTAATTCCTAGCCTTAATACAGTTGACCCCTGAAGAATGGGGACGAGGGATGTTGACGCCCTGGCAGTCAAAAATCTGCACATAACTTTTAACCGCCCCCAAAGTTAACCACTAATAGCCCACTATTGACCTGAAACCTTACTGATAACCTAAACAGTTGATTAACACAATATTTTGTATGTTATATACATATTATATATTGTATTCTCACAATAAAACAAACTATATAAGAGAAAATGTTTTTTCAAATTGTCACAAATTTTCAAAAACCTTTCCAGTATAAGTGAATCCATGAGTTCAAGGGTCAACTGTATTATGAAGAGTTATTGCTGAGATATCTAAGAGGCCTATATTTTGTGAGTTTTGACATTAATTTCAGCATGGGAAGGCATGGCTAAGACCTTTTTAAAATTGAGAAGAACTTTAAGTTATAAGATCAAACCATGTAGCTTGCCTGGGTTGGGTATATCTTGATTATTCCACAAATTTTACAATTTTATTTTAGTTGAAAATTCTAAGGAGAGAGATCTTGAAACTGAGAATCAACTACCTAGTGGAACAACAGAAAGACATTGCTCATTTCAGTAAGGAAATAGAGAGTTATTAAGATGCTGACAGGTAATGAAGGAATAGGTGGGAACAGAACTCAGGGAACAGCATAGACAAAGCAAGAGATCATGAACTTTCATGGTACTCTAGGGCCTGTGAATCTAGTGTGGAGAGGATTAGCAAGAGATGAGCTTGAAGATGTATTGAGGTTGAATTTCAGGAGGTAGAATGCTACAGTAGGGAGTTGGGACTTAATGCTGCAGCCACATGAAGTCTTCTGCCTGGCAGCAATGTGGGATTTAAGTTAGGAGCCAAACAATAGTTCACAAGATCCTGAACTTGTAGAATAATAGAAAAAGAAGGGGATGGTGTGAAGAGGTATGTTGGAGTTGGTTTAAAGGAATTAATTTGATTTGACGGGGGAGAAGAATGTGGAAGAGGGAGATCTCCAACGTTACAGCAGGATTTGTTACATGGCTGAGTGGGAGGCCAGTGATGCTATTTTCATAAATTGACATCATATGGAATATAAAAGCAGGGCTAACTAGGAGAAGGTGGTAATGTTTGTAGGATGTTTAAGATTTGTAAGATCTATTGAAAATCTGTGTTGTGTTGTTCATTATGTGGTTGGAAATGCATTGTTTTGGCACTTAGAAGCAAGGCTGGGCTTAACTGGAGATAAGACCAGGGCATGATAGATACATAGTAGCCTTAAACCCATCAGGGATTGTAGAGTAAGAACATGTTTAAACATGAGACTTTGGTGAACACTTTCATTTAAACAAGTAGTAGAGAATGAGGAGTCAGTGAAGGAAGCTGAGAAGGGTTAACACTAATCAGATTTAGAAGAAAACAGAAGGGGAAGACAATGACACAAAAGATAATATTATTGAAGAGAATTTCAAGGGAAGTAGTCAACATGTCAAAGGTTACAAGCATTAGGTCTGAAAAGATTTTGCTGTCTGAAAATCATATTTACATATTGAGAGGCTGTATACACACACACACACACACACACACGCACACGCACACACACACACACACACACACACCCATTCTGGGTAAGAGCTGACTTGGGAGACTAAAAAATCAAGGGAATTGAACCTTGACAATGTTAAACTGAGACTTAGCTAAGGAAATTGTGTTGCTCAAAGAAGTACTTTGAGTAAACGGCAAGGACTCATATTTATATCTAAAGATAAACATTTCTCAAGTTTTTTCCATCGTACCATGCATGTTGTCTCTGTAGAAGAGAAAGTGTGGGTAGGAAATAAGCTGAAAAATTAAAGGTGAAGAAGATCAAGCATACATGAAGTAAATACTTGGAGAAAGAAGACACTTTGGACTATAATCTTCATGAGTAGGTGGGTTCATGAATTATGTATCTTTTAGTATATTCCAAGGTAATTTTACAGTAAGTATAATTGAAATGTATTTTACCCTCACTGCTGTTGTACAGAGATGGGGAAAATGATTTTAGAGTTTTATTACCTTACTCCTTTTTTCTTTGAACATAAAAGATCTAGTGCTATAAATTCTCAAGTACACATTTATAAAAGGCCAACGAATGGTTTAAAAAAGTCTCTGTTTTGCAGGAAGTGTGATTTAAGAAATTAGGGCAATAGCTTGCCTAAATATTGGATATACAGAGACTCTCAAGTTATTATAAATTACAGTTCAGAAATATGAATGGGAAATAGTCATTTTAATTAGGGTTACAGTTGGAAATGAAGTAATTTTTAAAGGTAATTTCTTTGGTGAGTCTTTTACTCATAGCTTGAATTTATTTACCACACAGATGTCACAATAAAGTAGGTTTTTATGGAGTAGTTTTTAATTAATGGCTTGTAGAGTGGAAGAGATGAATCATTTTATCCATATACTGGCATAAGTGGCCCTAGTGAAAGATGATCCCATCAACAGCTTTGGAGTATCTTAACCAAATGTTTTGTCTTCTGAAACAACCAAATATGTCTCACATTTCAGTTTATGTTCAAAAACTCATGTACATAACAATGAGGTACAAAGATAATCAAAATAATAACCTATCTTTGGAAACAAGTAATTTTGCCTTTCACCTTAACTGGAGCACTTTATAAGTTAATAGAAAGATAAGTTATATGGCTACATATTTCTAAATGTAAATGGGATTGCATGGGAATCAACCAATCCTGTCAAATTTATGAACATGAGTGCAATGGTCCAGCTGATGAGATGGCTCTGCAGGTCTGAAGGATATGTCATTCAGAAGGACGTACTGATTTGAGTCAGTTCTTTCTATTCATTTGCATTTAATTATGCACTAAAAGGATTGGTAGAGAATAAAATATACATGGACTAGCACGTCTGGTTTATCAAACTATATCAATGACATTTCAATTTAGATTACAACCTCTGCAGGGGGAATAAGACTGTGTATATGCAACTTGCATTAACAATATTGAATTCAAATGAAAATTTAGTCCTATTTCTCATTCTTCTTTTAGCCAAGATATTGTATTCTTACTGAAGTGTACATTTTAACATTGTGTTAAAACCCACATTCAAAACTGGGATACAAAAATAAATAAAATTTGGAAGAAATTACATACTTAAATTCATTCTTTGTTCATTCATTATAAAGGTGGGGTTTCTCATGTCCCTTAGATAAGGTGCAGTTAAGAAATTGAATCTACCATATACTGACTATACAGGTTTAAAATTTGTCTTGTGAATGTACCACATATCTGATATGTTGATATCAGAATATATTCCACTGAGTATTTTGATATTAAGGGTAACAGGCTTAGTGACAGCATTAAAAGCTCCAGCTCAAGAAAGCCTCAAAGTGGTTGTTAAAAAGAGTAATGAGCCTTCAACAGGAGTGTCATACTCAGTGTCTTTGATGTTCAAATTTTCATAGATTGCTGTGAATATCCATTCTGCTTATGTACGTCTTTGCTTTTTCACAAAAGTTTGAGCCACAACAAGTGTAGGATAAACTGGATCTCTCCTTAGTTTTAAATTACTTGTCATTTTAATTGTTATTATCATCACTTGTAACCAAAGAAAAAAGGTGGATTGGAGATGCAGTTTCTGTGTAGTTTCTGTCATTTTCATTGAAACAGTCTGCCTTTGTGAGGAATCTGAGATAAATTGCACCAACCATGAAATAGGATCTTTAAGGTGCTTTACTCAGTCTCCTATAAACGAAGACCAGTAAATGCGAGGGCCATCTGGCCACAGCAGCTGTGGCAGCCTGCCTTAGTTGGCTGTCCTCGCTGGATGGCAGGTACCCCTACCTTTGTCCGGGGAAGTTGTCTTCAGAGGCCCAGCTCAGCGGAAGATGGTCTGCTGAGATAGCGGACAGCCGTCTTTTTGAGTGCTCAGTCTCCAGTAGCTGGATTTGCTTGCAACCACCTCTAACAAGTAATGTCATTAAATGTTCTAAAATATTCTGTGTTTCACAGAAAGCAAGTAAAATATCAACAGAATAAACTGGAATACAACAAATTTGTGTTGTAAATTCACCATACCAGAAATGATTGAGATAGAATGAAAGCAAGAAAACCTGAAAAGGACAATTGATACTAAATCTTCCTCAGAAAGGAAGGTATTTTAAGTCATATTACTGATGTCAATAACAGCCTATAACGTACTTTAGAGTCTATAACACAATACTTTAAAAATGACTTAAGCTCTTAATAAAATATAATAACAATACTTCCTGTCTAAGTGGCCATGGATAAATTCATGAGTTTATCTCTGCTTTAGTTTCATTGTAAGTAAAATGGGGATGATAATAGTTACCTCATATTTTGTTTTTCCAATTGATTCCATGTATGTTGAATGGTAAGAAAGGTTTTAGCACAGAATAAGTTAAATACTTGATTTAAAAACAAAATCACTGATAATAGCAAACTGGACCTATTGGGCTTCCCTTGAAGTCTTTTTCAGAATCACCTGCTGTGTTCGACACATGTAAACCTTTTTCCTCTGAAGAGTCAGTGTTAAGACCAGGTTCATGATACTGGCTTATTTCAAGATATAACTGAAATTGCACTGCTACTTCTTTGATTCTGTGAACATCATAAATTTATTTTGTAGTAATTGTAAAGATAAAAATGGCAATCCTTTTGAATCAAATCATTATGTCATATTAACCTGGTTATGACTGCTGTCATGGTACATTTCTTCCACATGCATCCATTTTTAGCCAATTCTGTATCTATATATCACGCATTATGGAATAGAATTATAAAGCAAGCTTTAACTATAAAAAGACAAGAGAAGCCTGATAAGTTTATTGGATTTTCTTCTAATCCTAAATTAGTGTTACAAGTGTCTTATTAATTATAATACTTCTGTTACTTAGGCTTGTTGTCTTAGTGCTTCTGGTGCTTCAGTTGGGAATGAAGTTGCTGATTTCCTAAAGCTTGGGATCAGGGAATGCTACCAAGCCCATAGGCCCGTAAGGTCTTTCTTCGCATTTAGAAGTGGCAGTGCTAGACAAAAATGTATAGAATAGGAAGACTTCCGGGAAGATGGCGGTGTGAGCAGGGCGGCAGAAATCTCCTCCCAACACTATATTTATCTACGAAAACACAGAAAATACATCTATCCCTAAAAGAGAGGCGAGAATACACAGGAAAGCGCACAGCGTGCAGCTATACCCGAGAGGACTCGGCACCCCAAGAGGCGGGTAAGATACGGAGCCGCGACCCGGCGGGACCCGAGCCCTCCCCTACCCCAGCGCACCGGCGGGAGGAGAGGATTCAGAGCCGGGATGGAGTGGAAGTACACCCCGCGAAGTAGCCAGCCCCGGTGATCTGCGCGGGGAGCGCTGACCCACATCCCGTAGTGCAGCGGAGATTCGAGAGACAGAGGGGCAGGATCTGAGCGGGGAACGCGCCAGGGTGCTTGCAGCTGGCTCCCGGGAAGGAAAAAAAAAAGCGCGCACTTTCTTCAGCGGTCTTAAAGAGACAGGAGCCCAGCGGAGGAGCCGGATTGCCCCAGCACACTCAGCCCAGCAGGCTGGGAGTCCTGGGGAGTTTCAGACGCCTTAGCTGGCGACTGAGGAAGCGTAGCCACACTTAACACTTCTCACTGAGATCAACAGCCTCCTATTCGTTCCCACCCCTGCCCCAGCGATAAAGGACCCTGTGGAACGGCAGAGTGACAGCTGTGGAATAGTGGGGCAATAGCGCCACCTAGAGCATTCCCACAAAATCTACGTCCGGTGGGCATTTTTTTTTGTTTTTGTTTTGTTTTTGTTTTTTCTTTTCTTTCTTTTTTTCTTTCTTTCTTTCTTTCTTTCTTTTGTTTTCTTTTTTTTTCTTCTCTTTTTAAAGTATTAAAGAGCCCAGCTGACATACGTGGCAACTATCAGTGACCAATTATATAGCCATGAAAAGACAGAGGAATATGGTTCAGACCAAAATCAACCAGACAACCCCAGAGAGGGAGTCTGAAGGGATGGAAATGCACAGCCTCCCTGAAAAAGAATTCAGAATAAAAGTCATAATCATGCTGATGGACCTACAGAGAAATGTGCAAGAGCTGAGGGAGGAAGTGAGGGAACTGAGGAAAGACAATACAGAAATCAGACAAGCGATCGACGGGCTTAACAGCAGAATGGATGAGATGCGAGAGACTGTTAATGGAATAGAAAACAGAGAACAGGAGTACAGAGCAGCTGAGGCAGAGAGAGATAAAAGGATTTCTAGGAATGAAAGAATATTAAGAGAACTGTGTGACCAATCCAAACGGAACAATATTCGCATTATGGGAGTACCAGAGGAAGAATAGAGAGAAAAAGGGATAGAAAGTATCTTTGAAGAAATAATTGCTGAAAACTTTCCCTCGCCGGGGAAGGAAGTAGTCTCGCAGTCCAGCGAAGCTCATAGATCTCCCAACACAAGGGACCCAAGGAAGACAACACCAAGACACATAATAATTAAGATGGCAAAGATCAAAGATAAAGACTGGGTATTAAAGGCAGCTAGAGAGAGAAAAAAGATCACCTACAAAGGAAAACCCATCAGACTATCATCAGACTTCTCAACAGAAACCTTACAGGCCAGAAGAGAATGGCATGATATATTTAACGTTATGAAGCAGAAGGGCCTTGAACCAAGAATATTGTATCCAGCACGATTATCATTTAAATATGATGGAGGGATTAAACAATTTCCAGATAAACGAAAGTTGAGAGAGTTTGCCTCTCATAAACCACCACTACAGGATATCTTAAATGGACTGCTCTAGAAGGAAGCACACCTAAGGCTAAAAAGATGTCACCAGAGAAAAAAAAATCATAGCAAAGAAAGCAGAGCATCCAAATACTAACTAAAGGCAAAGAATAAAACACCTATTATAGAAAGAATGGAGGAGGAGGAAAAAGAAGGAAGAGAAATAAGGAAACATCAGACTGTGTTTACAATAACTTAACAAGAAAGTTAAGTTAGATTGTTAGATAGTAAAGAAGTAACCCTTGAACCCTTGGTAACCACGAACCTAAAGCCAGCAATGGCAATAAGTACATACCTATCAATAATCACCCTAAATGTAAATGGACTGAATGCACCAATCAAAAGACACAGAGTAACAGAATGGATAAAAAAGCAAGACCCATCTATATGCTGCCTACAAGAAACTCACCTCAAATCCAAAGATATACACAGACTAAAAGTGAAGGGATGGAAAAAGATATTTCATGCAAACAACAAAGAGAAAAAAGCAGGTGTTGCAGTACTTGTATCAGACAAAATAGACTTCAAAACGAAGAAAGTAGCAAAAGATAAAGAAGGACATTACATAATGATAAAGGGGTCAGTCCAACAAGAAGATATAACCATTATAAATATATATGCACCCAACACAGGAGCGCCAGCATATGTGAGACAAATACTAACAGAATTAAAGGAGGAAATAGACAGCAATGCATTCATCTTAGGAGACTTCAACACACCACTCACTCCAGAGGACAGATCAACCAGGCAGAAAATAAGTAAAGACACAGAGGCACTGAACAACACACTAGAACAGATGGACCTAACAGACATCTACAGAACTCTACACCCAGAAGCAACAGGATACACATTCTTCTCAAGTGCACATGGAACATTTTCCAGAATAGACCACATACTAGGCCACAAAAAGAACCTCAGTAATTTCAAAAATATTGAAATCCTACCAACCAACTTCTCAGATCACCAAGGTATAAAACTAGAAATAAATTTTAGAAAGAAGTCAAAAAGGCTCACAAATACATGGAGAATTAACAACACTCTCCTAATTAATCAATGGGTTAACGACCAAATCAAAACAGAAATCAAAGAATGTATGGGCACTAATGACAACAACAACACAAAGCCACAACTTCTGTGGGACGCAGCAAAGGCAGTTCTAAGAGGAAAGTATATTGCAATCCAGGCCTATTTAAATAAAGAAGAACATTCCCAAATGAATAGTCTAAAGACACAATTACTGAAATTGGAAAAAGAAGAGGCCCAAAGTCACCAGAAGAAGGGACATAATAAAGATCAGAGAAGAAATAAATAAAATTGAGAAGAATAAAACAATAGAAAAAATCAATAAAACCAAGAGCTGGTTCTTTGAAAAAATAAACAAAATAGATAAACCCCTAGCCAGACTCATTAAGAAAAAAGAGAATCTACACACATAAACACAATCAGAAATGAGAAAGGAAAAATCACGACGGACCCCACAGAAATACAAAGAATCATAAGAGAATATTATGAGAATCTATATGCTAACAAGCTGGAAAACATAGAAGAAATGGACAACTTCTTAGAAAAATACAACCTTCCAAGACTGACCAAGCAAGAAACAGAAAAACTAAAGAAACCAATCACCAGTGACGAAATCGAATTGGTAATCAAACAACTACACAAGAACAAAACCCCTGGCCTGATGGATACACCTCTGAATTTTACCAGACACACAGAGAAGAAATAACACCGATTCTCGTTAAAGTTTTCCAAAAAATAGAAGAGGAGGGAATACTTCCAAACTCATTCTATGAAGCCAGCATCACTCTAATACCAAAACCTGGAATAGAACTCACCAAAAAAGAAAATTACAGACCAATATCCCTGGTGAACGTAGATGCAAAAATACTCAACAAAATATTATCAAACCGAATTCAAAAATACATCAAGAGGATCATACACCATGATCAAGTGGGATTCATCCCAGGGATGCAAGGATGGTACAACATTCGAAAATCCATCAACATCATCCACCACATCAACAAAAGGAAGAACAAAAACTATATGATCATCTCCATAGATGCTGGAAAAGCATTTGACAAAATTCAGCATCCATTCCTGATTAAAACTCTCAACAAATGGGTATAGACGGCAAGTACCTCAACATCATAAAGGCCATATATGACAAACCCACAGCTAACATCATACTTAACGGCGAGACGCTGAAAGCTTTTCATCTAAGATCAGGAACAAGACAGGGATGCCCACTCTCTCCACTGTTATTCAACATAGTACTGGAAGTCCTACCCACAGCAATCAGACAAAACAAAGACATACAAGGCATCCAGATTGGTAAAGAAGACGTCAAATTGTCACTATTTGCAGATGACATGATACTGTACATAAAAAACCCTAAAGATTCCATTCCAAAACTACTAGAACTAATATCTGAATTCAGCAAAGTTGCAGGATACAAAATTAACACACAGAAATCTGTTGCTTTCCTATACACTAATGACGAACTAACAGTAAGAGAAATCAGAAAAACAATTCCATTCACAATTGCATCAAAAAGAATAAAATACCTAGGAATAAAGCTAACGAAGGAAGTGAAAGACCTGTACTCTGAAAACTACAAGACACTCCTAAGAGAAATTAAAGAGGACACTAACAAATGGAAATGCATCCCATGCTCTTGGCTAGGAAGAATAAATATTATCAAAATGGCTATACTGCCTAAACCAATCTACAGATTCAATGCAATCCCTATCAAACTACCAACAGCTTTCTTCAATGAACTGGAACAAATAATTCTAAAATTCATATGGAACCACAAAAGACCCCGAATAGCCAAATCAGTCCTGAGAAGGAGGAATAAAACAGTGGGAATTACGCTCCCTGACTTCAGGCTCTACTACAAAGCCACAGTAATTAAGACAATTTGGTATTGGCACAAAAACAGACCCACAGACCAGTGGAACAGAATAGAAAATCCAAACATTAACCCAAACATATACAGTCATTTAATATTTGATAAAAGTGCCTTGGATATACAATGGGGAGATGACAGCCTCTTCAGCAGCTGGTGTTGGAAAAACTGGACAGCTACATGTAAGAGAATGAAACTGGACTACTGTCTAGCCCCATACACAAAGGTAAACTCAAGGTGGATCAAAGACCTGAATGTAAGTCATGAAACCATAAAACTCTTAGAAAAAAACATAGGCAAAAATCTCTTGGACATAAACATGAGCAACTTCTTCATGAACATATCTCTGTGGGCAAGGGAAACAAAAGCAAAAATGAACAAGTGGGACTATATCAAGCTGAAAAGCTTCTGTACAGCAAAGGACACCATCAGTAGAACAAAAAGACATCCTACAGTATGGGAGAATATATTCATAAAAAACGTATCTGATAAAGGGTTGACATCCAAAATATATAAAGAACTCATGCACCTTAACAAACAGAAAGCAAATCATCCAATTAAGAAATGGGCAGAGGACATGAATAGACACTTCTCTAAAGAAGAAATTCAGATGGCCAACAGGCACATGAAGAGATGCTCCACATCGCTAATCATCAGAGAAATGCAGATTAAAACCACAATGAGATATCACCTCACACCAGTGAGGATGGCCAACATCCAAAACACAAACAACAACAAATGTTGGCGAGGATGTGGAGAAAAGGGAACCCTCCTACACTGCTGGTGGGACTGCAAATTAGTTCAACCATTGTGGAAAGCAGTATGGAGGTTCCTCAAAAAACTCAAAATAGAAATACCATTTGACCCAGGAATTCCACTCCTAGGAATTTACCCTAAGAATGCAGCAGCCCAATTTGAAAAGGACAGATGCACCCCTATGTTTATTGCAGCACTATTTACAATAGCCAGGAAATGGAAGCAACCTAAGTGTCCATCAGTAGATGAATGGATAAAGAAGAGGTGGTACATATACACAATGGAATATTATTCAGCCATAAGAAGAAAACAAATCCCACCATTTGCAAAAACATGGATGGAGCTAGAGGGTTTTATGCTCAGTGAAATAAGCCAACCCGAAAAAGACAAGTATTAAATGATTTCACTCATATGTGGAGTATAAGAACAAAGAAAAAATACTGAAGGAACAAAACAGCAGCAGACTCACAGAACCCAAGAACGCACTAATAGTTACCAAAGGGAAAGGGACTGGGGAAAATGGGCGGGAAGGGAGGGATAAGAGGGAAAAAGGGGCATTACGATTAGCAAATGTAATGTTGGGGGGGCACGGGGAGGGCAGTACAACTCAGAGAAGACAAGTAGTGATTCTATAGCATCTCACTATGCTGATGGACAGTGACTGTAATGGGGTTGGTGGGGGGGACCTGATGAAGGGGTAGTTTAATAATCATAATATTGCACATGTAATTGTACATTAATGATAATAAAATAAATTATATTAAAATATGTATAGAATAGAGAAATTAAATGATTCTTTTTCTGCATTCCAGTTACCTGGTACTTCATTATGCACTACTAATATCTGGTGTTTCCAGTCTTTCATATGTATATTTATATCATTTTGTTCTGAGCTCATTATAAAGAGTGCATCTAGTGTATTATTCATCTTTGAATTGTCATCCCACAGTAGACTGCTTGTCACTTAGTAGAAATTTAATAAAAATTTGTTAAATTTTATTTGTCAATATATACCTAATGTATAAGATGTTTAGATACTCTATTAAATGGTGAAATGTTTACAAAGGCATGACTTTTGATAATTTGTACTTTCAGGATTGTGAATAATTTTTTCTTTAATTAACATATAAGGCATCTCTCTCCGTAGCATAACATCTATGTTGCTAAGTCTGATGGATAAATTCTAATCTCATCTTACTTTGGTCTCAGTAGTAGGGAAAACATTTAATGTCTCACTTTTTCCTGAGATCTTTTTTTTTTTTTATGTGGTGTACCAAATAATGGCTCTTGCACTTCTTTTCTAGTTGTAGGCAATGCCCTTTGATTTTCCTCCTTTATCTGTTTACTGAGTTTACTGTTTTGATTTTTTATCTTGTCCTTTTTCATTCCTATTCTTTATATTCTGACTTTATGTCATTGACTCACAAATTTATATCTATACAAACTTTTCTTTTTAATGCCAGACTTAAATGTTCAGCTGCCTACTTGATACCTCAACTTGAATGTCTCATAGGCTTCTTAAAGTTAACATTTTCAAAAAGAATAAAAAGAAATTCCCTCTGCTTTCCAGACCTATTCTATCTACAGTTGTTCCCCATATCAAGAGAAAAGACTTTCGCCATGCCAAGAACTTCTAAATCATTCTTGATACCTCTGCATTGTTCCGTCCAGAAGGTCCTATTAACTGTATTCCCCCAAAATATGTCCCAAATGGATCCAGTTTTCATTGTATTCTTAAATATTATCTACTTAGTCTAAGCCATCAAGTTTTCCAATTCAGTTTACTTTACTAGAATGTAAGCTTCTTAAGGGCTGATATTAGGTATATTTTGGTTCTTGTCATTTTTTGAGTACTTAGGCCAGCACCTGGCTCACCGCAGGTACTGGAAAATGTTTGTGGGATGAATGGATTGATTGGAATTTCTTTAAGGAGACTTCTACAATCACTGATAACTAACACCCTGGTAATGAGGTCTGCCCTACCCATAATGAGAGGAAAGATGCTCATACTAGGAGATTTTGAGACCTAGCTTTGGCAGTTGTTTATTCAAGTAGAGAAAAAATGTTCAAGGGCACAATGGTGTGAAACAGCATGGTAGTCCCCAAACTTAAAGTACAGCAATAGAACAGTCTCCCTGTAATTGTTGAGGCCAGTTTTCCAAAAACTGGAGTAGTGAACACTTAAAGATGAGAAAATTAACACCTCATATGAAATACAGGGCAAGATACAAAGACATTGACAATACACAGAGACTATTAGAATAATGCTTTTGAATCTCTAATACTTGGTATTAAAAAAAGAGGTCTAGGTTAGACACACAAATCTGGGATTAATCACATAATAATAAAATAATAGAGAAAATGTAGCATTGCCTGAAATTTCCAGGAACCTTGGACTTACCAGCTTTTTTTTTCTTTTTAATGAATAATTATTTAATGATCACAAATAACACTGGACTATAGGAACCTAAAAGTAGGAAAAGAGAAGAAGAGTTCATAAAATGTTGTTATATGTGAATATAGAAAAATCATGTTGAACGTGAAAAGGGTAATGACCAGTATACCACTGATCCAAAACTAAGTTTGATGTGTGAAATTAAATTTTCTTCTGAGAATTGAAAAGAGGAATTTACACTCATATAAAACATATGCAACATAATGAATGCTTTAAAAAAATCTTTAGGATGTATGTTAAAAATGTGAAGACATCCTAAAAAATATCCAAAAATAGAATAAAAATACAGTCTTACAGGCATTTTTGTGATTGCTGAGTTTATTCAACAGTAGTTTTTAATATACCGTAATATTAGTGGGAGTAAGGAAGACACTTTGCACTGTCTTCCTGGCAATGATAACAAATTTGGCAACTCCCTTTTTCCTACTCATCTAGTCAGTCACTGTGGCTCGTCTGTTTGATCTGTACCAGTTTTATACATGTGCTTTTGCTATTGCCACAGCTATGTGAGTTTACACGAGAGCTGTCACTTCCTAATAGCAAATCTTCTCTCATCTCCCACTTTTAAAGTGCATTCTGGTCTCAGAATCTTCTTTGTAAAATATCACTTTCATCATATCATTCTCCTTAGAAATACTGAATTTCTTGATGTACACAGATAAAAATCCTTGAATGAAAGTTTTCTCAAGCAAACCTCCCTTTCAGTGCTAGCTTCCCCTTTTATCCAGGTCTTCCACAGACAAGCTTGCTTTTCCCTGCTTAGAATTCTCCTTGTCCTCCTCCCTCCCTTTCCAAAACTTGCCCTCACTTCAAGGTCCAGACCTCATCCCATCTCCTCCACTCCATATTAGTGGCACTCAGAATTCTTGGGACACATGCCCACATTTGGAAATTAATTGTTAACATTATCTCAAATTTCCATTACTGTCTCTAATGGCCTATAGACCTTGTACTTCCTGGGTACCTGGAAAACTCCACAGGGGCTGGCAATATATTTTGTACTTAGAATCCTTACGCCCAATATTGCGTTACTCATAGTCTTTCTGTAAGCTTTTTTTTGATAGAGTGATAAAGCACATATGTTCTGAGTGAGGTGATAGGAACATGACAGAGTACAAAGAATGTATAAATATTTTAATACCCCTTTTAGGAATTTGCATGCTAAAGTGCATATAAAAATATAAAACTGTAGGTATTGGAATCATTCTATAACTTTCACATTAACCTATTTAATTTCCTCTGTAGAACCATTATCAGAAATGAACTCATTTATTTATTTACTTATTATGTTGCATTTTGTGAATTTTTAGATTAGGCCTCAGGAGATTTGTCTGTCTTCACTACTATGTCCCCAGCATCAGCATAGTACCTGAAATCAATACTTATGAATTGAGTTATTTAGTTAGTTAAGCAACAATGTACAGTGTTAATACCCTACTATAGGGCCTGCAGATGATATATTACTTGCCTTCACTGGGTATTAAATTGAAGGAAAGAGAAACCCAGGAGAAAGACATTGAGCTGAATAAATTATACTACATAGCAAAACAAAGTTACCAGTGAAAACATCATTACGTTCTAGCATTCTGTTCAGTTACAATGTCCTGACTTAGACTGTATCTGATAAGGAAGCTTCTCTGTAAATCTATCTGAGATATATTAACTTTGAGGTCACTATACTTAGAAATTATTGAAAGTAAAATAGACTTTAAAAGGTTGAAAGACAGTATTTGATAAGAGCAACATATTCTTAGCTTGTACTTCTGTCAAGATCTGGTTTCAAGTAATGTTTGAATGTGATCTCCTTATAAATCAGAGGTGACATTTTTCTGTGAAGGAAACATAAATATCATATTGACTAAATTTTTATTTTAAGTAGCTTTCTTGTTTATTTTAAGAAGACCCTTAGAAGTATAAATTCAGAAAAATATTCTTTTTCTCTTCCTCCTATATTTATTCTATACTTCCACCCCTTTTTCTTTCATCACCTCTTTTATACATGTACAACATACATGAAAATACACACACATAGGTTTAAAATGTATGCATATGTTGTAAGCAAAAATATATGGCATTTTCAACTATTCTATGATGTATTTGTCCTGTATTTCTTTTAATATAAAGTTTATGGTTCTAGCATTTAGAGTATTTTTCATAATTCATTTGGAAACTGCAAAGTTTAGAAAAAGGACTTAGTAATTGGACTGCTCAAGTCATGTAACAGGTGATTTAAAGCCTATTATGAAGCAACATATGTTGTCTCAGGGGACTTCTCAGGTTTATCAGCCATGTCAATGGATTCCTTGTAGCCTGTGAATGGCTTTTCTTACATGAGCCTGATGAAGATGACTATAAGAGGCTAACATCTACCAATGGTAGAGTTGAGTTACTATTTGAGAAGGTTTAAGATGGAAATATGTAAAATGTAACAGAATACATTGCTGACCTATGGTGTTCTACTCGTTTCTTCTATCATAATTTGTATAGTGCTACATTATTCTGATTCTCAGTGTAACCTTGCCTTCCTCTTTCTCTTTTCTTAAGAGTAGTGGAGGTGCTGCTGCTGATGACAGAAACTACAACAATAACAGAGTTACAGCTACTTTACTGAAGCCCTAATATGTAACAAGTCATATGCTGTTCAGTTTATTTATTATACCATTTGATGCTTATGACGTTCTAAGACTTAAAGTTAGTTGTCCAACTGATTATTATTAGTTTAATTAATTTTACTTACAATTAACTCTTAGCTGTGCATCTAATAAATGGCATGACTAAGTCTGAATTCAGGTCTCTGAGGGCCAATAGAGTGACTCCCTAAAATTTATTTATTTTTCTGCTATTGCTCTTCTTTTTGTATTTTATCTTTCTTACCAAACTGATCCATTATTGCTGCATCAATTTTCATCTCTTTGATGATAATTCTTAAATTTAAAGCCTACTGATATCTGTAATCCCATCCCTTTCTTTCTTCTGGCTTCCAATCTATATCTCCAAATGCCTAATCAATGCCTTTGCCTGAAAATACTCTAGAAATATCTCTGTCTTTCTACCAGTACTTACCCCCTAGTCTTCTTGGTTAATATTGTCATTATACTTAAAAAAAAACAGACTCACAACATTCTCTTTGTCTTTATTCTGTCTTTCAATTGCTGTCTATAAACAGGAGGCACATAATGTTGATTTTTATCCTATTTCCTAATTTACTTTATTTTTCTCTACCTACAGCATCCCTCAGAAATGTGTAATTCTTTAAAACATCATTGCTATTCAGCATGCCTAAAATCTGCAAATCGCCCTATAAATTACTCCTACCTATTCCTGCTGAATAATATTTCTGAAATTTTTAAAAATTTTGTAGAGATTATCTTTATACTCTAACAATCTTAATTGCCTGCATGCTTGATGTTTCGGTATTCACTATCACCATAATCGCATGCTAGCAAACATTGGTTATATCCAGAAATCTTCACGAATCATAAACTTCAGTCAAACTAGATAACTGTTCATTGCTTATTGGTGTGTCCAAGTCCATGACTCTTTCATCTCTATGGAATGTCTTATTCCCACTGCTACCCACTTGATAACTGCCTTTCTGAATTCTACCCTTCATTCTGTTTGTAACTTTTCCCAATGGGAAGTAATCTCGTCTATGAATGAATGGAGTGTGCCTGATTCAGCTCTCTCTTTTGCATTGTAGATATTCAATAAATATTTATGGAATTGAATAAGCTTTGTCCAAATTCTAGTCATGGCTATTAAAATACAGATAATTTTATAGCTCTCAGTTCATATGAAGTACTATCTTTACTGGACTCATACTGATTCTGATTATGAGCACGTTGGTTGAACATGCTTTCTTTCTAGTATCAGCATTTTTGACTATAGATCTTGGGACAAGGTGAGGTTCATAATACTCTTGCTTAAAATTGAGAAGATTTTTATGGTACCCAGTGAAAATTATGAATAGTAGTTTGAATTAAAGGAAATATTTGAATTCTAAGGAGTAAATAATTTTCTCCATCAAAACTACAAATATTTTATTCCTGATAAAGTATTTCAGAAGTCAGTAATAAAAAGTTTCATAAGTCATTTATTGTGAGTTTGAGAAAATCTTTAGAGCACTTAGTATGTACATTATACTGAGTGCCTGGGAATGAATAAGACCCCCCCACACACACACACACGTAATCTGTGCTTAAAACAGAGTACCAGATATTAACAAACAAAAATACTTTTATGATAACTATAATGATAGTTCAAATAAAGTAATTAAGAAATAAGAGAGTTGGTTATTTTATATTGGAGAGTTCTGAGTTGCACCTTGAAGCATAAATCTGAGTATGGAAAAGACACTACAAGTAAAGGGGAGTGTGCTAGTATTTGGTGGAATAATGGTGTGTTGTGCTTGGGGAAGGGTGACTGGAGCTGAAGAGGCTAGTGTGTGAGATATGTGGGCAAAAATGCAGAGAGGTTAGTTTTAATGCTGGGCAGGAATAAGTAAAAGTGAGCCACTGGATCATTCTTTTTTATTGCATTTTTAAAATTAATTTATTATTGATATACACTCTTATGAAGTTTCACATGAAAAAACAATGAGGTCACTACATTTACTCATATTATCAAGTCCCCACCCATACCCCAATGCAGTCATTGTCCATCAGTGTAGTAAGATGCCACAGATTCACTATTTGCCTTCTCTGTGCTACACTGTTTTCCCCATGATTCCCAACACCATGTGTACTAAACATAATACCTCTCAATCCCCTTCTCCCTACCTCCCCACCCTCCCTCCCACAACCCTCCCCTTTGGTAACCACTAGTTCCTTCTTGGAGTCTCTGAGTCTGCTGCTATTTTGTTCTTTCAGTTTTGCTTCGTTGTTATACTCCACAAATGAGGGAAATCATTTGGCACTTGTCTGTCTCTGCCTGGCTTATTTCACTGAGCATAATATCCTCCAGCTCCATCCATGTTGTTGCAAACGGTAGGATTTGTTTCTTTCATATGACTGAATAGTATTCCATTGTGAATATGTACCACATCTTCTTTATCCATTCATCTACTGATGGACACTTAGGTTGTTTCCATATCTTGGCTATTGTAAAAAGTGCTGCAGAAAACATGGGAGTGCATACGTCTTTTTGAATCTGAGAAGTTGTACTTTTTGGGTAAATTCCAAGGAGTGGGATTCCTGGGTCAAATGGTATTTCTATTTTTAGTTTTTTGAGGAACCTCCATATTGCTTTCCACCATGGCTGAACTAGCTTACATTCCCACCAGCAGTGTAGGAGGGTTCCCCTTTCTCCACATCCTCGCCAGCATTTGTTGTTCATAGTCTTTTCGATGCTGGCCATCCTTACAGGTGTGAGGTGATATCTCATTGTGGTTTTAATTTGCATTTCCATGATGATTAGTGATGTGGAGTATCTTTTCGTGTGTCTGTTGACCATCTGAATTTCTTCTTTGGAGAACTGTCTCTTCATATCCTCTGTCCATTTTTTAATCGGGCTATTTGCTTTTTGGGTGTTAAGGCGTGTAAGTTCTTAATGTATTTTGGATGTTAACCCCTTGTCAGATATGTCATTTACAAATATATTCTTCCATACTCTAGGATGCCTTTTTGTTCTGTTGATGGTGTCCTTTGCCATACAGAAACTTTCTAGAGTGATGTAGTCCCATGAGCTCATCTTTGCTTTTGTTTCTCTTGCTCAAGGAGATGCATTCAGGAAGAAGTTGCTCATGCTTATATTCAGGAGATTTTTACCTTGTTGTCTTCTAAGAGTTTTATGATTTCATGAATTACATTCAGGTCTTTGATCCATTTCGAGTTTACTTTTGTGTATGGGGTTAGACAATAATCCAGTTTCATTCTCTTGCATGTAGCTGTCCAGTTTTGCCAACACCAGCTGTTGAAGAGGCTGTGATTTCCCCATTGTATGTCCATGGCTCCTTTATCATATATTAATTGACCATGTATGGTTGGGTTTATGTCATGGATCTCTATTCTATTCCACTGGTCTATGGGTCTGTTCTTGTGCCAGTACCAAATTGTCTTGAGTACTGTGGCTTTGTAGTAGAGCTTGAAGTTGGGGAGCATAATCCCTCAGCTTTATTCTTCCTTCTCAGGATTGCTTTGGTTATTCGGGGTCTTTGGTGGTTCCATATGAATTTTAAAACTATTTGCTCTAGTTCGTTGAAGAATGCTGTTGTTATTTTGATAGGAATTGCATTGAATATGTAGATTGCTTTAGGCAGGATGGCCATTTTCACAATATTAATTCTTCCTATCTATAAGCATGGGATGTGTTTCCATTTATTGGTATCTTCTTTAATTTCTCTCATGAGTGTCTTGTAGTTTTCAGAGTATAGGTCTTTCACTTACTTGGTTAGGTTTATTCCTAGGTATTTCATTCTTTTTGATGCAACTGTGAATGGAATTGTTTTCCTTATTTCTCTCTGCTAGTTCATTGTTAGTGTATAGGAATGCCACAGATTTCTGCGTTTTAATTTTGTGTCCCTCAGCTTTGCTTAATTCAGATATTAGATCTAGTAGTTTTGGAGTGGATTCTTTAGGGTTTTTTTATGTACAGTATCATGTCATCTGCAAACAGGGACAGTTTAACTTCTTCCTTGCCAATCTGGATGCCTTTTATTTCTTTGTGTTGTCTGATTGTCATGGCTAGGACCTACAGTACTACGTTGAATAGAAGTGGGGAGAGTGGGCATCCTTTTCTTGTTCCTGATATTAAAGGATAAGCTTTCACCTTCTTGCTATTAAGTGTACTGTTGACTGTGGGTTTGTCATATATGGCCTTTATTATGTTGAGGTACTTGTCCTCTATATCCATTTTGTTGAGAGTTTTTATAATGAATGGGTGTTAAATTTTGTCAAATGCTTTTCAGCATCTATGGAGATGATCATGTGGGTTTTGTTGTTCTTTTTGTTGATGTGGTGGATGATTTTGATGGATTTTCGAATGTTGTACCATCCTTGCATCCCTGGAATAAATCCTTCTTTATCATGATGGGTGATCATTTTGATGTATTTTTGAATTTGGTTTGCTAATATTTTGTTGAGTATTTTTGCGTCTGGGTTCATCAGGAATATTGGTCTGTAATTTTCTTTTTTGTGGTGTCTTTGCTTGGTTTTGGTATTAGAGTGATGCAGGCCTCATAGAATGAGTTTGGAATTATTCCCTCTTCTTCCACTCTTTGGAAAACTTTAAGGAGTATGGGTATTAGGTCTTCAGTAAATATTTGATGAAATTCAGCAGTGAAGCCATCTGGTGCACGTGTTTTGTTCTTAGGTAGGTTTTTATTACTAGTTCAATTTCATTGCTGGTAATCGGTATCTGTTCAGATTTTCTGTTTATTTCTGGGTCAGCCTTGGAAGGTTGAATTTTTCTAGAAAGTTTTCCATTTCTTCTAGGTTATCCAGTTTGTTAGCATGTAATTTTTCATAGTTATCTCTAATAATTCTTTGTATTTCTGTGGTATCTGTAGTGATTTTTCCTTTCTCATTTCTGATTCTGTTTATGTGAGTAGACTCTTTTTTTCTTGATAAGTCTGGCTAGGGTTTTATCTGTTTTGTTTATTTTCTCAAAGAACCAGCTCTTGCTTTCATTGATTCTTTCTATTGTTTTATTCTTCTCGATTTTATTTATTTTGGCTCTAATCTTTATTTTGTCCCTCCTTCTTCTGACTTTGGGCCTCATTTGTTTTCTTTTTCTAGTTTTGTTAATTGTGAGTTTAGACTTCCCATATGGGATTGTTCTTCTTTCCTGAGGTAAGCGTGTATTGCAATATACTTTACTCCTAGCACGGCCTTCACTACATCCCACAGATTTTGCGGTGTTGAATTATTGTTGTCATTTGTCTCCATATATTGCTTGATGTCTGTTTTTATTTGGTCATTGATCCATTGGTTATTTAGGAGCATGTGGTGAAGCCTCCATATGTTTGTGGTATTTTTCATTTTCTTTGCATAATTTATTTCTAGTTTCATACCTTTGTGGTCTGAGAAACTGTTTGGTAAAATTTCAATCTTTTTGAATTTCCCTGAGGCTCTTTTTGTGGCCTAGTACATGATCTATTCTTGAAAATATTCCATGTGCACTTGAGAAGAATGTGTTTTCTGCTGCTTTTGGATGGCGAGTTCTGTAGATGTCTGTTAGGTCCATTTGTTCTATTGTGTTGTTCAGTTCCTCTGTCTCCTTACTTATTTTTGGTCTGGTTGATCTGTCCTGAGTGAGTGAAGTGTTGAATTCTCCTTGAATGAATGCATTGTGTTCTGTTTTTCCTTTTAATTCTGTTAGTATTTGTTTCACATATGTAGGTGCTCCTGTGTTGGGCAATAGATATTTCCAATGGTAATATCTTCTTGTTGGATTGACCCTTTTATCATCATGTAATGTCCTTCTTTGTCTCTTGTGACTTTCTTTGTTTTGAAGACTATTTTGCTGATACAAGTACTGCAAGTCCTGCTTTTTTCTCCCTATTAGTTGCATGAAATATATTTTTCCATCCCTTTACTTTTAGTTTGTGTATGTCTTTGGGTTTAAAGTGAGTCTCTTGTAGGCAGCTTATAGATGAGTCTTTTTTTTTTTATCCATTCAGTGACTCTATGTCTTTTGATTGGGGCATTCAGTCCATTTACATTTAGGGTGATTATCTAGAGGTATGCACTTACTGGCATTTCAGGCTTTAGTTTCATGGTTACCAAACGATCAAGGTTAACTTCCTTACTATCTAAGAGTCTAACTTAACTCACTTAAAATGCTATTAGAAACACAATCTAAAGGTTCTTTTTTTTTCTTCCTCCTTTTTCTTCCTACTCCATTCTTTATATATTAGGTATCATATTCTGTACTCTTTATCTATCCCTTTATTGACTTTAGGGGTAGTTATTTCAATTTTGCATTTGCTCAGTAATTAGCTGTTCTACTTTCTTTACTGTGGTTTTATTACCTCTGGTGACAGCTATTACACCTTAAGAACACTCCCATCTATAGCAGTCCCTCCAAAATACACTGTGGAGATGGTTTGTGGGAGGTAAATTCTCTCAGCTTTTCCTTATCTTGAAATTGTTTAATCCCTCCTTCAAATTTAAGTGATAATCTTGCTTGATAAAGTATTCTTGGTTCAAGGCCCTTCTGCTTCATTGTGTTAAATACATCATGCTACTCCCTTCTGGCCTCTAAAGTTTCTGCTGAGAGGTCTGATGATAGCCTGATGGGTTTTCCTTTGTATGTGATCTTATTTCTCTCTCTGGCTTTTTTTTATCAGTCTGTCCTTATCCTTGATCTTTGCCATTTTAATTACTATATGTCTTGGTGTTGTCTTCCTTGGGTCCCTTTTGTCGGGAGATCTGTGCATCTCCATGGCCTGAGAGACTATCTCCTTCCCCAGATTGGGGAAGTTTTCAGCAATCACCTCCTCAAAGACACTTTCTATCCCTTTTTCTCTCTCTTCTTCTTCTGGTACCCCTCTAATGCGAATATTGTTCTGTTTGGATTGGGCACACAGTTCTCTCAATATTCTTTCAGTCTTAGAGATCCTTTTTTCTCTCTGTGCCTCAGCTTCTTTGTATTCCTCTTCTCTAGTTTCTGTTTCATATATCATCTCCTCCACCGCATCCAATCTGCTTTTAATACCCTCCATTGTGCTCTTCAATGATTGGATCTCCAACTGGAATTCATTCCTGAGTTCTTGAATATCTTTCAATACGTCCATGAGCATGTTAATGATTTTTATTTTGAACTCACTTTCAGGGAGAGTCATGAGGTCTATATCATTTAAATCTTTCTCTGGAGTTGTGTTAATAATTTTACTCTGAACTAGGTTTCTTTGGTGTTCCTTATTTGTATATGGTGCCCTCTTGTGCCACGAAGCTCTACTCCCTGGAGCTGCTCAGCCCCTGAAGCAATGTCAGGGTTTGCTGGGGAGTGGTATTGGTGCCTGGGGAGAGGAAAGAGCTGTTTCATGCTTCCTGGCTGCTATGCTTGTCTCCACTGCCTGAACCAGTGGGCCGAGTACACAGGTATAAGCCTGTATGCTTTGCATTTGTAGTTGCTGTAGACAGATCTTCCCTCTGGCTGGGGTAACACCAGGGTAGGTTTTGCCAGTTTGCGAGCCAAGTGGGGCTGGCCGGGAGAAGTGCGCAGTAGGCTACATATCACGGAGGGGGTCCTTGGAGCTGTGTAGCCAGCCAGGGAGCTGGTGCACCTGAAGATCATCTAAGGAAGGTGATTTATTTTTCCTCCTCAAATATGAGAGTCTGTATCGCAAAGCTCCCAATCTGCCGAGCAGAGTGCACCTGCACAATTTTGTCTACCTGTCCTCTCCCCTGGGCAGAAGCTCTGTCCTGTCACTGCCCCTTTAGCAGCCCTCTTGCTAAGGGCTTCCTTCTTAGGAACTCTCTGAGACTGCCCACCTTTCTTTTGTCCTAGAGCAGCTGGATATGGATCCCTGCTTTCCACAAGCAGCTGGAATATCAGTCTCTCCAGGAAATCAGCCTGTCTTAGCTTTCCAACCCCGTAATCACGAGAGTATCATGCAAGCACCATGAAATGTAAGTTTGTGGTCACAGAGCAGATCTCCAGAGTTAGGTATTCAGCAGTCTCAGGCCTCTACTCCCTTCCTGCTCCATTTCTCTTCCTCCTGTTGGTGAGCTGTGGTGGGGGAAGGGCTTGCTTCCCCCAGGGCCACAGCTTTAGTACATTACCCTTTTCTGTGAGGTCTGCTCTTTCTCCAGGTATATGGAGTCTGGCAGTCCTCTTTCCTGTTGTTCTTTCAGCATTAGTTGTATTTATTATATTTTCGTATTATATGCCATTTTAGGAGGAAGCCTGTGTCTCCCGTGTCACACCGCCATCTTTAATCAATCTATCTCTGGATCATTCTTAAGCAAAGAGATGACACAGTCATATTTATACTATAAATCCTAGATTGGAGAGGGAGAAGAACTGAGCAGGCAGCTCACATAGGAGCCACTTACAGTCATCCAGGAGAGAGTATCCTGCTTGCACTGGGATAGAGAGTAAGAATGGAAAGAGGCAAGTATGAGAAATAAAAAAAAAGAATATTAGTTGATTGAGTGTGGTTTAAAGGAGAGGTTACTTAGATGTTTATCTTGAACAGTTGTGTGAATGGTAATGCTAACCAATTTAATACAGAAAACAGGAGAGTTTGGGAGAGGGAGCAAGCATAATGGATTTGTATTAACCTTATTAAATACTTGGGTTTATAGCTAGGTTTCTTTAAGTCAAAACATGATTATTCATCTTAATAATTTATACTTAAAAAGCCCCATGTATTTCTTATTATAGTGGTTCATTCCCAAGCACAGAATTTTTTTATAGCCAGAAAGAGCGGAAATGCAGAAAATTCTTGTTTCAGGGCACTCATTGCTATCGGGCATTTTTCAGTTTGAATTCATTTTTTCCCTAAATAATGTTTAGTACAATGTGTCATGAAAATACAAAATGAGTTGTACAGCATTTTAAACAGAAGGCAAAAGGCTCAGATAGAAAACCATTTTGTTTTAAATCTAGTGCACTGTTTCTGACCCATTCTCGCCAAGTACAGCAAGTTTTATATCAATGAAGTCACAGTTTTCTCAACGAAAAGGCCCCTTAGTCTTTGTTTTATGCAGTACAGTCTGTTTACCAGCAAATGAAGTAATTTTCCGAATCCCATTACAGCATACACAGCTACATTCTTTACAAGTACTCTATTTTTAAATGTTAAATGAGTATTTACAGGAACTCATGTTCTAAAGAATATTTCCATAGTTGTTATTCAATTTTACTTAAAATTTGTCATTTTTTTTCTCTTAAAGCAATTGGTGCCATGTCACTTTGTCATGGGGTATTATTTATTACTGTCTGCTCAAATGTTTTTTTGGTTATTATTTAAATAAACCCTTTAAAATATGAAAATAAAGGTAGCATATGAAACAGCGAACATTCAATTGTTTTTTATATATTTCTTTAAATTTGAAGATATCACTGATCATTATACTTCATGTGATCATTACTCTATAGACCAGCAGTGTGGGAACAATATAAAAACTCATAACACATTTGACTCTCTATTCTCTTTCTATTTCTCATTGAAAAATCACATACCAGTTTTTCAAAGGGAAAAGAGGATGGGGATGAGCCATAACTAACTTGAAATGTAAAAATCTTTCATTGTTAATCAGTGAGATTGATGGTCAGTTCAAGGACAGATTCCACTATAAATTATGTGAGATTTATATGAGAACTCATCAATTCACTAACACTGGATTTAGAGGGCTTCATTTTCAGTGAGCATCATTGTAAATAGATTGCATGTGTGTTTGATTCTGATGCCTGAATCAGTGTGCACTATTTAAAACAGTGATAGGAATTTATTCTGTATTATGTAGCATAGGCAAAGAACTATATTGGCTGGAATAAAAAGGTACTCCTTGTTCACAATACCAAATCAACTTTATCCACCTAATATGATAACATTTTGGGATGTAAATTCATTCCATTTGTGACGGCATGTTTGTACTGTTCCTCACTTGTTGTATTTGTTCGTTTAATGTAATTGGTTCCTTCAGATGATCAGCTTTAAGGAATATTGGAGATCTGTGTGGTCATAGGTCTTTGATGCTGTTTCCTCAGCCTGTGAACTCTAGAATCCTAAATTTGTCTGCTTTCCAAACTGATTTGCATACGGACCACCTCCCACCACACACACACTCACACTGTCTCTTTCTTTCTCTCTCTCTCTCTCTCGATTTGATGAATGGCTTTTATTCTAATAACTGGACCTAGCCTCTCACTTAAGCTCACTTTGCCTCAACCTGGGTTTTGTTCCCTTACTCCAACTTATGCATGATTATATCCCTGATGTTTGCGTCCTTCCTAATCTTCTAATAAATTCCAGGGATCTTGGGCTTGGCCCTAGGTCTTTTTTTGTGTGTGTGATTCTTGTATTCACTATATCATATACTTCTGTAGTTTCATCTTCTATAGGATGTAGACATCCCTTTGGGTCACTGTTTCTCAATTCACTCAACTTACACTTTGCTTTCCATAACCCATTGCTGGTTTTCAGCAAACCTAGTGTGGCCTCTATTGCCACAGGCTATACCATGGTTATAAACTACTTGTGAACCAGGACTTGTAGTTTTCCTTCCTTCAGTAGGTCCTGGATTCTTTGAACAAACATTTTATATTAGGTTTCTTGAACCCTTGAGACAGACTGACAACTGAAAAATTATTGAAACATGATGATTCTGAGTGGGATTTCCTTTAGTGTTTTAGGTTCTGTATCTTGGAAGGAAGCTTAGGCCTTAATCCAGGCTCAATGCTGGCAATTCTACCTGTAGCCCAATATATATTCTGCATGTCTTGCCTAGATAGTTGGAGAAAATATAGATGAGCATACAGAAAGCTGGAAAGATTTATATAAAGGCAAGGGCATTCTTTTTTTTTGTTAAATCCCCAGAATTTTTCTCACGGGCATGTACAAAGCAGTCATATGTATTAGTTGTAATCACTAATAAGGTGCTGATACAATCTTCCCCTGCTTCCTTCTCTGTTGTAAACAGCCAGGTGTGTATTTATTTAACTTTTGTATTCCTAGGCTAGAACAAAAAATACATTTGCCGGCAAATTGCTATTACAAAGCTGAAAAAAAATAACTGTTAATGAAAAGTGGGGCTAGAGACAATAATGAAAGAGAGACTTAGGGAAATAATTCTAAGCAGTCTAGTGGTTAAGAATGAGCCTGCCTTGGGGAATTTTGGGCAAATTATTTTAACTCCTTTCCTCAATTTCTGTTCTTATTTGTGGATTGAAGATAATAAAAGTACTTCATAGATTCTAGTGAGGTTTAAATGACAAAATACATGTAAAGTGCTCTGAACACTTCTCAACATGTGAATACTTTGATCAGTGTTTTATCTCACATCCTATAGACTTCAAGTAATTCAGCTGAAATTTGATTCACATGTATATCATTAGCAGCCTTAAAGGGCAAAAATGGCAGTAGTGGTTGTGTGTAGAGAAGTTGAAACTGGCAATAAGTCTCTTTCCAGCTGCTGAGCGTAGTTAAGGTTTATGGGTTAGCCAAGCACCTAATACATTGAGGTGTTCACTTAGTCACTTAGTTTTTTCATTCAAGCTTAATAATCAGCTCATTTTGATAAATAGTAATAACTCTTGATAAATCCCTCTTAGACTTTGGAGTGATACTGGTTTAATTATATCAGACCAGAGAATGATGTAATTAGAGGGAGAAAATAATCTGTTTTCCAGTCTTCTGGGTGTTTGGCTGCAGGTATTTACAATCTCTTGAGTGTATAGTTTGCTAAGAATAATGGGGTTGCATTGATAACCTGTCTCTACTGTCCTTAAAATGAAACAAAAGACAGGACTTGAAAGCCTGTATAATAATACTTTTTTTTGAATTTTTCTCTTTTTCTCCCTGTTGGTGTTGCATTTGATTTTTCTTATAGTCCAGTTTCAAAGACTAAACAAAACATTGGATCACATGATATTTCTGAACAACCTTTTTCATGTGCTGCATTGCTTTCTAATATTTATAGGATTTTCATGTATAGATGTACATAGTTTGTTTACTGTACAAGTAGAGGAGGGAGATACATCCTGAAACCCTGACTCTGCTTTCACTTCACAAGGCATGTGCTCTAGTATGAGGCTGAATGTGCACAGTTGGGGCATCATAATTTGCACAAAATTATCCTACAGGCTAACAGCAGCCCCGAATATTTGGGTCTACATTATTTGCATTTAATGTACATGTGACACTAAGCATTAGATAATATAGTTGAGTTCTCTATCACAGATGTGTTGTGTCCTAGAGTTATTCAGTGAATTCAATTACATTTTTAAAATTCAAACAAATGACTATGGACTGGGTATTTTTATTCATAACTAGAATTCAGTATTGTAATATATGCCTACAGTGAAAGATTAAGATTAATATATTTCTCTTTATTGCTTTAGATTGATAAGGCATTCCAACAAATAATATTAAGGCCCTAGTGTTAAGAGAAAAAGCCAGATTATAAGGAGTTCATAAGTGATTTGTCTGAAAAAAATGGATTCACTCATATATGGTTTCTTCACATACAAGAGAAGCAAACGGAATTTAGTCAAATATGAAAAACACAAAGGAATGATTTTTATACAGTTCAAGTTTTCTAGAAGAGGTAGCATGTAGTAGAAGGAAAATATAGAACCTCTTTTACCTTAATTGTGAATATACTGAGATTTCCAGCCTTTTTATACCACTGCTGGGTTCAAAGTCTCACTCTCTGCTTGGCAGTTGTGTTCTTTGTGCTTTGATTTTTCCCAAATATAAAGAAGGATGATGATTGCAGGTCACATAGATTTTTGTGAGGTTTAAGTATCATGCTGTACATCAAGAACAATGAGGGTTCCAGTGTGAACAGTCAAATTGGATGTGAGCTGTTCTTATTTTAAAATTATTGTTTTTAACTACTTCTCAAATTATTTTAGTCTTTCATCTATAAATTGAAATCAGTGCTTATTTTAATATTACCATTTCCCTGAGTTATGTGATAGAAGTATATACATTTTTTCACATTAGTGTTACATCCAATTTGAGGTTAGTTTTGAAATTTGGGGAGTTTTAAGTAACAAGTGGATAAATGTGTGACAAACAACTGCCTCAAGGATTCACTCTTTAAAAGGAAATTATTAATATAATAATATCATTAACTTCACATGATCAATTGGCAATTCATAATGGTGTATATGCTACCAAAACAGCAATGTTCTTGGTCTTATATGTAGGTCTAGAGATTTTCTAAAGCTACATCAAAATTAATGTTTTTAAAAGATCAATGCTTGAATAATTTAAGGAAGTTAAAAATGGTAGCCCAAAATTACATTATAGCCTATTAAAAACATAAATGTTTATTCCATTCAATGCAACCTTTGACTGAGTGACTGTATATTACATTGTCCATAGGCCACACTGCAGATACACATATATTGGGCTTTTAAGTCTTTGCTATTCTTCCTCAGCCCCAACAAACTGGTTATTGATGAGCCAGCCATAAAAACAAAAATCTAAAGAAGACATTATTTTAGATGAGTAGGACAGAAGATCTGATCAGGTATCACTTTCTTTACATTTGAAGTGCTGTAAATAAATTATTTAATTCCTTAACAATTTCTTCTTTGTCTTATTTTAAAAATGAAACATAAATCTCTACCAAGAATATGGTGTTCTCAAAAATATCTTCCGATTACTTGCTTTTTTAGTTTTTACTCTTAGTCCTACTTTCTTTTCTTTTTTTAAATGAAGCTAGATATCTATTGCAAATATCACACCTTACATATTTTTCTATAATTTTACATTAAATTGGTTGTTTCTTTTTGTATAATGTGTTTCTTTTAAAAAACATGTTGCTTGTTACATAACACAATTGCAAGTGACGACAGTTAAGTTTTACATTTTATCCAACTTGTTAATTTCTGCCAGTTTAATTGGCATACTGAGTCCATTTACATTTAATGTAATTATATATTTTAGATTAAGAGTCTGTGTCAGTGATTCATTTCCATTTGCCCCATGTGCTTTTTGTTCTCTCAGCTTGTTCTAAATGTAGTTGTTTATTATTAATACCTGTGTTTAATAATGTGGTCTAATGAAAAATAACGATAAAAAGTTTTCTTATATATAGTTTCCTTATATGTAGGCAAAGAAACTTGAAATCTTTTTGTAAAAATTTCTGTATACCACAGCCTTAAACATTTCAAATATCTATTAAAAAAAACCTAACAAGAAATATTTGAGAACCACATGAGTAATACTATAAAACTTTGAAAAGATACCTAACACAAGACTTTACCAAATAGACATACCATGTTCCCAAAAGGGAAGAGTGAATATGAAAAAATATGTTGACTATCAGCTTACATATATATACTTATGGGTTACACAATTATAGTAATATTAAAGTGTAATTATTTGAAATTGTTATTTGGAAGTGTAATTTGATTTGAAAATGTAAATAGATGAAAAAAAAAACTATGACCATTTAGTGAGGACTTGTTTGGTAACTATTGCATTCATTATCTAATTTAATAGTTTAAATATTTTAAAGGAGTAAATTTGGAAAAAAAGATCACTAGAATAGAATAGATAGTCCAGAAACAGACCCTAGTGTATGCATATATATATATTATATATATTATATATATATATATATAAACTGATTATGTGGTAAAAAGTATTCAAATATATAGAAAAGACATTGATGTATTTAAGAACTGTTTCTTCTATCATTTGTTAGGTGTTTCTATAAAAGTCCTTTGACCCTCTTTCATGCCATATAACTAATAAATTATAGATGGTTTAAAGTCTATGTATAGACACCATAACATTTTATTGAGGGTAAAAGGAAAAATACAACTTATTTCTGAATAGTGAAGGATAATATAAGCTTACAGGTAATGAAAAATATCACCAAGTCTGTATATTCACATTGCTGAGTTCAATAGATTCAACAATTTCTAAATTCATAGATAGACAAGCTCAGATAACTTATTTACATCAAGCTAAGTAAAAGAGTTTAATTTATTAAATATATATGTTAAAACATCTCAGAGCAGTCTGGTTACATGACTCAGAAATGGACAATATTTTCTAGTATAAATGGACATTCAGAACTTGAGCTCAAGTTCCACACTCGCCAAAGGGTACAGAGCTCCTAAAAATAACATCTGATTGAGGATTATATTATACCTTCTAAAAGTCCAACCGTAGTCCTTAGTCTCTTTTTATATATGTTATATATATTTATGTGTTTGATGTAGTCCAACACATAGTGTAATCTGTGCATATTCTGGACACCACTTCCACTGGTCAGCAGCCCTGCTTAATCATTTCTGAACTTCATGGAATAAGAACAGGGGTCAGTTTCCCAGAAGTCCCAGGAAAGCATGAAAACAAACAGACATCTTAAGGGTTTTTGCTAAATAGAGACTAAAACTAATGAGCTCTCAGTTTGCATCACCTTATGTTCAAAGTCCTTGCCTTCTATTTAACCAAAAGAAATCACTGGTTGGGATGAATGTTCTATACATTGTCCAGATTCCCTCTCTTTGGAGCTGGTTCTCCCAAATGCCTGAAATGTGGCTGCTTTGGCCTGACAGCTGAATCTCTCTGCAGGAATTTCTGTCAGGCAAGGAGTTGCCTTGATAAAGGTTATGTCTCTGTCCTAGGAAAGTATTCTTACAATGAGTGGTTAGTACTAAAGTACCCAGACTCTCTCCAGTATCTCATTTCATGACCACCCTCAAGGGCCTTTTGGCTTTGCAATCCCCCTGGGAATAGACTGTGGCCTCTGTTTGTACCCTTATCACAGTTGGACCTTGTCCCCTGCTCAGCTGTGCTCTCCTCATTCCCCCTTGGGTGTTATTCCCAGAAACTGTCATACAAAAGCATCTTGGGCTCAGAGTCCTCTTGCCAGGGATCTGACCTTGAATACTAGTCACACTCATGATAACGTTCCAAGTCTTACAGGTATTATCTCAGGTGTTGGGTTCTTTTTTGTGTGTGTGTATGTGTGTGTGTATCCTCAAACAGGAAGACAAACTTGTTCTTTTTTGAACTTATGGTGGTAATGTTTGAGAATCTTGTAAATGTACTTTGCTTGGTGTTTGAAATTATCCTTAGCATCTTGTAAGCCATTTACAGTGTTTCAGGGATGATGCATGGAAGGCTAATCCTGTATTCTCCTTGTTTTCATTGAAATTGTAGGCACAACTATAACGAATATAATATGTCCATAATTATGTGCATATTCCATTTTGAGATTTGGAGCATTTGTGACATGTGAAATCTCATGATATAATTTCCTTAGGAATGGAACAGACAAGTGGGAAGTCGTTGTTTCACAAAGTGCCTGAAACAAAATGCCAGCATGTTAAATAGCTTGACAATTTATGGATAATTTATTATTTTCCTGAGTTTATGAATTCTATTGTATAGATTACTTAGGAAATACCATATGCTTCATATTAATTTTCCAGGAACTCAGAGATAAATGCATATGATACATTATTAGAAATCATTTACTAAATTATCATTAAGTGATGAAGATTATAAATGCTAGTGTAGTTCAGAAGTATCATAGTGTGATTGGGAAAGATTCATAGAAGAGAAGAGAATGAGGTTAGCAGTGAAAGATTTGGGAACAGCAGTATGAGAACATTCTGAGTAAGACATGTAGGAAGAGGGTAGGTTGTGAAAGGTTTTGAATGTTAGTGTAAGGACACTGAACTTAATTTTTTAGGCAGTATGAAGTTTTAAAGAATTTTAAGGGATAGTTAGTGTGAGAAATACAGATAAAAAATGGCATGTATGATGAATTAGCAGCAGAAAAGAATGGTGGAAATGCCCCCAGGTAGGAAACAGTCTTAATGACGTAGGGCAGAAGGCTACTTGATTATCATATTCTTAATTACATTATTTGAAAAGTTTACATTGTGTTTATGTTTCATATCCTTTGGTTTGATTCATAAGAGTAACTATTGACATGGATTATCTCAAGATTATTGTGTAACTGACAAGCCCCTTACCCCTCTTAAACAGCTGATACTGGCCTCTTTAGTCACAAAATTATCATTGTGTTGTGATGGATATCATATGGATTAAAATCAAAACAATCACTGAAGTCACAGATTAAACATATTGCTTTCTCCTTATCTACATTGCCTTTAATTTTGTCACAGGAGAAAATTAAATTGGTTTGGAACTTTTCAGACTTTACAAAGCCATGTTGTTTCTACCTAGTACCGTTTGCTTGTGCAGATAATTGAAATTGATTTGAGCTCACAGGTATACATCAATCTATAAATTATAATTACTGCCTTTTCTATACAAAGACATAGTATTATCTCTGCTGTATTGAAGGATTTCTCTTAGCCTGCACTGCTTTTATTGTTTTAAAAACTTAGTAACAGTAGGAAAATCTAAGGGTTGCGTAAGTACCTGTGTACACCACACACACGTTTTACATATATATGTAAAGATGTATGTATTTACTAGAATTGATTTCAGATTACTGTTATTGTTCAATTGTTCATTTTAACTGAATTAGTATGGGTGATCCAGATAGCCAATATTTCAAAATTAAGCAAATTGTTGGGTATCTGGATTCATATTTCACTTGTTTTAAATTCTATGAACTTGACATTGGAGAATATTCCCTATTTCACATGCAGTTGGATGGAAATAAGTAGTTATCAACTTTGAAACATCAGTGTCATTCCAAAATAGATTTGTATCTTCCCAATTCCTAGCTATTTTAGTTAATTATAAATAAATTATTAGAAGTTATGTAACTTAGGTAAGCAGAGATGTTTTTTATGTTAATAGGGATTTAAAAGGTAACTAAAAGGTAAAATCTTGAAGTGTAAAGTTGGCAGAAGGACTACAAATACAGGTAAATCAAATTGATTGTATCTTTTTATCTTTAGATTTATCATGGAAGATAATTTCTGTGATATTGAATACTGTTCAGGATTTTTACAAATTGGTAACAAAACTATGAAAGATATATGTAAATATATTTATAAAGAAAACTTTCACATTTTGTCTTCTAATATCAATGACTTTTCTTGGTTTTATTCATATAATGAAAGAATACTACACATTAATAGTGTTCTTATTGTTTTTAAATTACTTTCATGCTTCAGCTTTCCAGTATTTTTTCATATTCTTGTTCTTTTCTCTAGTAATATTCTTTAGGGACATTGCTGCATTGTTAGTGCTAGATAAGAAACAATTGCATAGATGACACTGCTAGAGATTACTATAAATTAGTTACTAGTGATAAATAAGATTCTTATGTAGAACTCATAAAGGAATGATTAACACAAGATTATAAGGTTTATTTCCCAAGATAGATATGTGCGGACTGTTGTGAATACAAACTTTTGCTTTCATATATCTTTATTTTCAAATTTATGGTAAATTTTTAATCTTTAAAAACTGTAACAAATCAGTTTCTGCAATTCTTAGTATTTTCTGTGTACTGAACACTCTCTTTATGGTTAATGAATTTTTAAAAATGATCAGTGTTGATTTTATTTCAATTCAATTTAAGCCTAATGAATGTGTGATACAGTGTATAGTTAACCTTTATCACATGTATATGGCTAATATCTATACATACAACTTGTTTCTCCTACATTGAGCTTTTATCAATTGTACATATATATGTAAATATTTACATGATAATATATATTGTTTTCAAATGTAATTTTGTTAGGCAAAGCCAAATATTTAGGTGTAAATGTAAGAACATTTAAACAAAACCTAAACCTTTAAGTCCAGCTTAAATTGTATCATTTCACTCTTTAATCTGTAAGACATCTATTTCTTTATTAATTTATTAATGCTGCTTTTGAAATAAACTTTCCTTGAAATTCTTTGAGATTTAGGAGGTAATATTTATTGAACATATCATTTATATTACAAATCCTTGATACATGATTCTGAATCTCCTATTAGCCAAATACATACCACATACATTTTACTGTGAAACCATATGAAATGTTGTTTATTTTCCCTTTTAGTCTTTGATCCTTTTGCTGTTCCCTCCCTAATGGCAGAAATGTTGCTAGACATAAAGAAAATATTCATGATTGCAATATCATTATCATGAGATTCTTTTCTCAGTGAAGTTTGGCATTCAAGGCCAAATAAAGACATAGGCTCCTTTCTTTCTCAGAATGATCATTTCTAAAAAAACAGAAATAGGAAATATAGATGATGATAATATATTTTAAAATTGATAACCTAAAATATTAATAAACTGCCCTTGTGTTGAGGATCACGTATAGGTGGTTTCCTTCCATCAGCCCTCCGTGCAGACCCTATTCCAGCCATGAACTGCAGCCCCTGGGGGCCTGCCATGGGCAGAGGGACACAGGCAGGTTTTCCATCACTATAATGATTTGGTGTTTTCCACAGCCTCACTTAAAAACAAAGCAATACAGTTTATACCATTTTTTTCAGAACTGTCAATTATCCTTAATTATATATATATTACCATGCTAGCGAATATTTTGATTAAGAATACAAAGTTGTTAATGCTCACAGTTTTTAATAGACTGTTTTCATCAACAATTCTATAACTTGATATTAATAAAGAATTCGTGGCCAAGTTACTTCCAGGATTTACAATTGTTCTTAAAGATAGCAATAACAAAGATAGCAATAACTTTCTGCTTGTAATTTATAGATCACTTTAGAATAGCAGCTGATATATAGACCTTAAAATGTTTCGAAGCTCATGGTGGTGAAAAATCCATTATTGGTATATTTTTTCTGGGGCAGAAAGTATTTGGATATGTAAACACCTAGAAATCTTTGTCTAGGCATGTCAATTTCAAATACCAATTTACTGCGAAGAGCAATTAAAACATTTTTGAAAAGGAACTGAATACTCAGGACAATGCAAAGTTTAAACTAGTATGTAATTTGTAAGAAGCTTTAAAATGGAAAGTAAATTATAGTGGTGAGAGAATGGTGGTGGGCTAGTCAGCGCTCAATCCTGGCCCTGCCAGCTACGTGGTGAGTGGCCTCCAGCAAGTAACTTACGGTATCTGTTCCTCAGTTTATTTATACACAGATTATTTATGCAGTAGTTTATTTACATACGGATTATTTATATACTGTAAGGCTCCTTACCTTGTAACACTGTGGTGGATATTAAATTAGCTGACATACGCAAGGTGCTCAGCACAGTGCTCGGCGGGAAGGAAATCGTCATGGATGCCTGTCATCGAGTAACGATTTTTCATGCAGCTCCAAGTAGCATGAGACTTAAATTAAACAACTCCGTGACAAAGGTTCACCTTAACTTAATGGCCTTGGAAAAGAAGAAAATCTGTCCTTATACTTTCTAAGTGCTGGTTTCACTGAGAGAAAGAAAATACTAGGATAAATCAGTACGTTTTTTAATGCTTTTTAAAAATGTTTTGTTGCTTGAGTTTTTCAGTTTTACCTTTCTTTTAGGATAATATTCAGGTTACTTATAACATGACATAAATATTTTGCATTTTGTTTTACTTCAAAATAAAGATTTATTTTTAAAACAAAACAATGAGAATGTATGCAAATAGGGTGTTGTTTTCTTGGTGAAAAGTATGATATATTATTACAGTGTACTGGGGTGTGAAGGGCTTGATTTATAACCCTGGGTAGTTAATATGAATAAGTCATACATTATAATAGTGAGCTTCTGAGATTTATAATACCTTATTTTGCATTTAGTCAGAATGAATTTGGCTGAACTGGTGGTAGCTTTTTGTTTGTGTATATGCGTATATGTACATATACATGCATGTTTGTGTGCATATACATATATATGCATACATGATATCATCTTTAGTCTTTTGTCTATGTAGACTCATATACAGATACTTTTTTTGGCATAAACTAGACACTCATATAAAAATGATTGCACAGAGTGGAAGATGCTTTTTTCCTTCAACAGCAAATGAGAGGAGGAGTATTTGTCTTTGGTAATTTCATGTGTTAGAGCTCACTTTATCAGGAAGGCATGAATGCCATTCACATTGGACAATAGTATTGTCCTCAGTGACAGTAGTATAACATAGTATTACAGATTAAAGATGAGAAATGTAATTATGTGGTTAGTAGTATATTTTACCTGCTTGTTAAAGAAGAAAAAGACACCTCTTAAAAAACACCTTATAATCTTGAACTTTTAGTAGTTTTTCTTTTTGTATACCTTAATGTAATCACTCAAAAATAGTGGTGGGGTAGTGAGATAGTTTTTCTTAGATTTGACACTTTAAAGAGGTTACTTCTGAACTAATGACGACTCTTGAAGCAGAAAGATAACACAAAGGCCAGAGGAGTGGTCAAGGCAGTGGGGAAGATATAAACTCAGTATTATTAAAAGTGGAAGAAGAGAATAAATCAAAATTTTGGAATATTTTAAAAGTTACAAATGTTTTCCTATGACAAGGGTTCTAATGAGGATAATTGTAGCAGAAAAAGTAAAAATATGGTGAGAGTTTAGTTACATCTTTATGCTGGATTCTAAGGCTACAACATTCTAAATAATCCATTCATATATTAAGCAAATTTACTGAGCATCACCCATGTGCAAGGCTTGGGGATTGTAGGGGTGATAAAAATGGAAAACATGGTTCTCTTGGAACTTACATTTGATTGGGAGAAGTAGACAGTTAAATATTTCTAAGTATAATAACAGCATTATTATATTAACAGTCTACAACTATTCAAATCTGCTATTCTATTCTGGGTTCTACTGCTTTATCTTACTCTATTCCTTTCTGCTCCTTGATGCTGAATTAAGAAGAAATATTTCCATATAATAGCCCTACTCTACTTAAAGAAATACATCCTTTTACAGCATTGAAACATTTCAAATTGAATAAACCTGCTATGTCAGAATTATATGTAAAGCACCTTTGATCAGTAACAATGTAGAGACATATGTTAGTTAATGTAGGGATATATGTTTAACTATTTGTTCAACAACAGAAAGCAATTTTCACATAGGTACTTGGAGGTATAGCTGTTTACATTCATTGATTTCTACCAAATTGTCTATTAGTGTCACATATACTGAATAATAAAACACCAGATATTCAAACAAAATATTAGAAAACAAATGCTAAAGGTTCTCAAGGACTTAAATTTTTAACCAACTTTTATTCCATACCTATTTCCTGTTTTGCTGTGTAATTTAGATTGAATGTAAAGTAAAACAACCCCTGGAGTTTTACAGACAAGTAAGGACAAATGTTATGTGGCTCAGATAAAACTATGTAGGGATACTTTTGGGTCTGTATGGATAAGAGTTTTGAAATGCGGTGTATTGAGGTGGGTCTCGAAGTATACATAAGAAGTTATTAGGAGAGGGTGGGAAATGACTTTATATTTGTTGGTCAAAATTTTGCCATTTATGGTAACATTTAAGAGTTATATGGCAATTTCTCTTCTAAATTTCTTTTCAATGTCTCTCAATAAATAACATTTATTCATATTTTGATATACTTTTTTTTAGGATTTTGAAAAAATATGTACTATTTTTTACTGATATGTATAGTCTTTATGGACCAGAACATATGTTCATACAGTTTGTGTCTTTTACTCTAATGTATTATGAAGCACTCTCCTTGCCCCTAAATATTTTTCAGAATGTGGTTTTTGGTTATTTTCATTGTTAAAAATAAACAAAACTGTCTGCCTTTATTAAATCATGGTTTGAAAACATATGATTGCTTAGCAGTAATTTTCTCCAGGTATAAAGTTATTTAATAGTTAAAAAGGTTATTTCACAAGGTTGTACATAGTAATTTGCAAATATTTTGGGGTTGACCCCTAGTAGTCATAGTGTTTAATATGGAAGACTATAGAAAATTGATTATTAGATATAAAGTAAAAAAATATTTTTATTTAGAAATATTTTCATTAGTCTCTGTCTCATACATTAAGACAAATTTTGAGATATTTAAAATTAAGAAAATTCAATCCATTACTTTATTCTTTTTTATGAATATAGTTTTTTTGATAGCAGAACTCTGCTTAAATCATGTAACAGTCATGTTCTGCAGTAGCTTAGTTTGAAAACCTCTGTTAAAATGCAAATCACATACTGTTGAATAAGGGGAATTTAATCAAATTAATGGTGCTTTAATTTACATTTTTAATCCCTTATGACTTGTTTCTTATTCTTTGTGACTGATCAGATCTAGTATATGATTCAAGAATGAGACCTGAACTGGCAATTAAGATTCATGGGTTTGATTTTAAGATTTGCTACCATGTGTGTGAATTTTAGGAAAGTCATTTAACATCTCTTAATTTACTGACTTATAAAGTGATTAGTTTGGGCAGGGTGGGAGTTCCTTAGATATTTCTTAAGGATGTGGGCTTCTGTATAAAATCACATGTATAAAATGCAGATTTTGGGCTTGGAGTTCCTAATGTCCAAAAATAAATAGAAAAGCATTGATTTTTAATGCCTCTTGCAAATATATAGAATGCAGTTTTTTGGAGGTCTTTAGATATCGTGAAATGATATTTTTTGCAGTGAATTTGTCAGGATATTTTGGCAACGAGTTAACAAGTTCATAGTAACTAATTATAGATTGCATGTGACAGTATTATTTTTTGTCATAATAAGTAGGATACTTTGCACTATGATTTTGGACCAGTATTTACTTTGTATCTGTTTCTTAGGAAGTGAAAATAAATAATTGGATATGACCATAGATATAAATATTAGTGCTTTAATTAGTAAAAATGTAATGAACAATTGTGTATCTTTAATTCACCTATAAAAATTCAATTTTTCTCTATGTAAAAAAACAAGCTAAATTAATTATATTTTTGCTTGGTTTTCAAGGAGATTTCTAAAAAGATAATAAATAAAATCTTTATTAATGATTATTTGGTCAGAGGGACTGACATTACCTTAGGACTAGAAATGTCACCTCCATGGTTCTTTATGTGCTAAATATGTACTAGATGCATGATTTATAAATCTATTTAATGTATGAGCATGATCTAATAGTATTTCTATTGGCTTCCAAATAGTGATTTGTCTTAGAAGAAATGAATTTGGGAAAATAATAACAGAAATAGGTAACTTCCTGTAATTCAATTTTGGATACCAACTTGTTCTAACTTCTATGTAAGAAAATATTATGCTTTCATGCCGAGGAAATGAATACACCTCATCCAACTATCTGACACAAATTGTTTAGATTATCTAATGGTACTGATGAAAATTAATTTTAATTTATATATGAAATATATTTTAAATTATGAAGCTTTTATTTCCTTTTTGGAACCTTGTTATCCCTAGATGTTTTCCAGATAATTTTTTTGAAATGGTGCAATTACAATGTGATTTGATTTCACTAAGATATCAGAATTTCAATTCCATTTATGTTTCTAATTCCTATTTTATCACATTTTCTTTTAAAGGATTAATACATTTATAGTATCAGTAAGGTATTTGTTCAAAAGCATGTTAATGTTTTATGATATACTGATGGTAACAATATTAAACACAACACCAAGATTTAAAGAGTAGTTCATTTACTTTATATTCTCTAGAAGGAAAAAAGAAAAAATATATATAGTCAAAGGAAAAATATTTTGGGGCAGAGATTCCATTTTAAATTATCTTTGAATTACCATTTATTTTTAGTTAACAAATGTTTAATGATATCTGATTAGATACTTTTTTAGGTCCTTGATTTATATACAGCAATAAAAAAAAAACAAGAAAAACAGTGCTGTCCTCGAATGTGTATTCCAGTGGGAGAGACAGAAATAAGCAATATATTAGAAGTAAAATATGTCAACTATTGAAAAATTCTATGCTGGAAAATAAGACACAGAACCTTATAAGTAGGTTATTAATAAATGTGTTACTATACTGAATGTATGAACTTTTTATCAGTCAAAAATGAATTTTCGTTCAGCTCATGTTGTTGTATACGAATTATCTTTATAAATGTGTCATGTTAAATATTAAGGACACAAATTTAATCTTAATTTTTAAATCCATTATCATTCATTGACACTAAAATTTTTGGCACTTATGGTATGAACCCAGTAATGATTTTAAAAATCATTAGGAAGTGAATTGTTGGATCTAAGTCACCTGCACAGACCCCAGTAGCCACCATATATATGCTGTAATGTAACAAGACTCAGGCTGACTCTGATCACCTCAAGATCACAGCCCTCCAGTTCCATGTCTCTCAGCTGGGGTGAGCCAGCTCACAAGTGCATCCTTTAATTTTAGTTATTAGTCTCCTCAGAAAGGCTGCCTTTTCCTAATTAAAATAAATGGTAATTAAAAAAAATCAAACAAACAAAAACATCATAAATGCCTAAGTGTTAATGAACTATATGAGATAGAATAAAAATATGATATTTATATATGTAGTTAAATAGCATCTTGTTAAAAAATTTATACTTGACCTTTCATTTTAATAGCTCTTTTAGGAAACAGGATATCTTCATTGAGTACTAAATGGAGATGGAAGTAAATATGATTCAATCATGTGTTTCCACATGGGCTGAACTTAAAATTAGGAATAATAAGTTGTCTATATATTGTTATTTTACGGGTACCAGAAAGCCTCTGGATCCACTAACCATTTACTTGGCTGGGGAGTGAACCTCCAGTAAGATCAGTTCTTATACTAAAATGCTTATGTTCCTCGGAAGGATAACAGCTTGAACCCTAGCAGAATTTTATGTAAAGGAGCTTATCACATTGTTTCTTAAGAAAGGTAGATAGGAAGGAGTGAGAGTTTGAGAAAAGCAGCCTCTGAAAGGAAAAGGAAATACTAGCGTGGAAGCAAATAGCTCCAAAACTGAGGAGACTGGGCTGTCATCTCCCAGAGGCTTCTTTGTCCTGATCACTGAACCAGCAGAAAAACATGTTATGTACTAAACCATAATTAGCAAAGGATATAATGGCTTGATATTGTTGATAGTGTTACATCCCTTAATAAACTATTTTTAAGTGTCACTTAATAGAACGAAGTAATAGAGCTGAATATTGTAGAGATGTAAAAAAGAAAAATATGCCAAGTTATGTTGAGGGTTCTGTTTTAGACTTGGCCAAGTATTATGGGCCAGTCAGCCTGGCCTGGTGTCATAGTGTTCACCAGGATAAACAGCCATTGTTTAGTGAGTATAATGGTCGTACAGTACCTGTGTCTTGGCAGAAGATAGAAAGCCAAAGCTAAATAGCACAATCCCTACCCCATGGAGATTAAAGATTAGTCACATTTGGGTCTAATCAGAGCGTTTCAATGACCCACTGCTCAAATGTTTGCTTTTTCCCACCTCCAGGGTATTTGGTAAAAAATAGAAGCCTCTGTTGCAGAGATAATATTCTTCCAAAGGTGAAATAGTTAAAAAGGAATGTGGACACAGAAAGGAAATGACAAAGGAACCGACTAAGTCCTTCTTAGTTTTCCATGTTCCTTGGTGTGGCTAAAGGGGAGAAGGGTGTGTATAATGATCTGTAATATTAGGACATACTTCTACTGAAAAAGTGTATGTTGTTCATCCAAAATTCAAATTTCACCTAGCTTCCTGCCTTTTTTTTACTTTAATTTGGCAGTCCTAGTTTAGAGGCACAATACTCAAAAACTTTTATTAGTGACACATTAAAAAGGGAAAAGATAGGAATATAATAAGTGCGAGACATATGGTGCCTTACCTTGAAAAAGATTTCAGGTTTGTCATGGAAGTAGGTGTGAGTTATTGTGAGGAAGGAGTGGGTATGAGGGTTATCTGGAATTGGATGGAAAGTTACAAGAGCAGATGAAGCTAGGCATGACTCATAACATATACAGTAAACTGAAGTCACTAGTAAGCATTTGGCATGTGAGGATAGGGTAAATAGACATCCAGCAAGAGCTGCATGTAGGTGTGTCTGTGCGTTTTCCATCTTGTGTGTTCCTCTGCAGCTTGGGTCCGCTGAGTGCAGCCATTTTCCTAGAGGGCCAGAGATGGTCTGTTGCAATTGCTCAGCCCTGTCTTGTCAGCATGAAGTCAGTCATAGAAAACATAAAATGCATAAAAGGATGGGCATGACTGTCTTCCTGTAAAACTTTAGTTACAAAAACAGGCCATCTGCTGGTTGTGTGTAGACTTGCAGACCCATGACAGTGTTTCTTGCCTACAAAATCTCACAAACACAAATGCAAAAGTGGCATTATGCTGTCTCCCAGACACATCGATTGCATTGTAACAAATGTATGTGTTCAGAACAAGTCTTATAGTTCATTCTTAAGTTTGGCATGTTAGGATAAGGGGCGCATAGACCCGTCTTCATAGCAAGAGCGTGAAACTGAGTTATTAATGTCTCTCCTGGGAATATAAGTAGGTAAAGTTGTTAGCTAGGATGTGCTACATGTTCACTTTCTCTGCCAAGGTGTTTTCATATATCCATTTCTTAAATTTAACCCTTGGTTTACACTGTTTATATATATATGATATTTAAATATGTCCATTTACTCCAGAAATCTCTATTAAATTTTACATTTAATTTGGACTTTTGGAAAATATTTCAAATAAAGTTCTAAAACCAGAGCATTTAAAAAATGTTACCTCAAAATAACATATAACTAATATTGCAATTCCTAAATAATCCTTTTTATGTAATACACATTTTAATATGAGGACTAGTAATGTGCATTGCAAGTAACTGATATGCAAGGTGTTCTTCTTTCTTGACTATTTTACTTAAAATTGCTTTACATTTTAGGTAGAACATTTATTAATTATATGCTCCCTAGAAAACTTATCAAGGTGGAAGCATATACATTATTTGTTTCACTATAATTGGTAACTGCTTCAGAATGTAAAATAGGCATATTTACAGGATAAATACCTGTTCCTCTGATACGCATTATCTTCTGAATATCAAGCTGAACTGAAAGGCTTTGGGGTATCCTACAGAAACATCCTTTATAAATTGTACTAGTCAACTGATTCTCAACACTGGGAATCTTGATATCAGTATATGTTGTGGGAAAATTAATTTAAATGAATTTTAAAATATTGTGATCATTTTAGAAGACCATGTAGATAATACAAAAACTTAGCTAATGCAACATTTTAAAGTATTTTATATGTTAATAAAAATATCTAAAATATATTTTAAAAGATGTCTACAAATATATTTACCTTACAAGCATATAGGTATGCAAACATAAAAATACAGAAATTTTCCAAGATTTCAAATACATTTCATTTAATATTAACTATTTTTCCAATTTAAAGTTAGGATAGCATGTCCAGAGAAAGACTAAAAAGATTTTATGACATGATTGTGGGAAATTTTTTAAGTAGACTAAATATAATCAATAAATAGCCACACTTTTGTCATAAACAGATTACGCAGCTCTAACAAAATACATAGAATTATATTTAAATATAATTGAATCTATAAAGAAGATGTGGGATATATACATAATGGAACATTATTCAGCCATAAGAAAGAATGAAATCCTGCCATTTGTGACAACATGACAAGACCAGCCTAGCTGGTATTATGCTAAGTGGACTGAGTCATACAGGGAAGGACTGTGTGATTTCACTTATATTTGGAATCTAAAAACATAGAGTAAGTGAGCAAACATGCAAAACAGAAATAGACTCATAAACACAGAGAACAAGCTAGTGGTGGCCAAGGGGGTGGAGAGTGGTGGGACAGGAAAACCAGGTAAAGAGGATGAAGAGAGCCAAACTCCCAAATATAAATATAAAATATGAAAAATACAGTATAGGGAGTATAGTCAGTAATATTGTAATATGTCTGTATGATGACAGCGGTAACTACACTTCCACGATGAGCGTTTCACAATGCATATAATTGCTGAAACACTATGTTGTAAAACAAAAAACCAGTATTTTATATAAAGTATACTTTCAATAAAAAATACAGTTGCAAAGACATATGGTTGCCCATTCTTTACATAACCTAGATGAGTTTATATTGTATTTTATTAAAAAAAATAAATATTATGCTTTCTACCTATATTGCTTATAATTTTCAGATGTTTAAAAAAATCCAGGAACTACCTGGGTATGAATTATTTCTAACTGTCAAATGATTTTTCCAAAAGTTTCTCTTTTGGTAAGTTTGTTCAATGTGATTATTGAATATAAAACTATAGTTTGTTTTGAACACTTGGAGTGGCTTTCAAATGGTAAAGTAATATATATGTATTTTATGTGGGATACTTGTTTTTGTCATATAAGCACAGTACAGTAAATCTAAGCCAGTTCATTGTTTAATGTGAGAAGTTGAAAGGATTTTAAAGTTAATAGTAACATTTAAGATAATTTCTACAAACTGATCCTTTTCAATCTCATTTCTAGGTTATCTCATACATGGTTAACCATTATCAGAAAACAAAGCCTTAGGGAAATTTGTCATTTCTAAAATGATTGTAAAATCTATTTCAATTCACCATATTATTTTCTTATTTGAAAGACAGTTTTTTGAAAAAAGCTCTAAACATTTGTATCATTAGTCTTTCATAAAAGTACCAAGAATAAAATATCTCCTGGATAATTCCATTATAGAAGTTACAGTTTGTCTAGTTTGGTGGAGTAAGGAGATGCATAAATCAGATGCATGAATGTTTTACATTACTTTATTCATGCAGTTAAATTGCTCCTCAGGAGATTGTAAGTTCCTTATTTACCTGCTTTGTTCCCTTCTCTGTCCCCAGACATTGAGTATCTGGTACAAAGTAGTCACTGAATAAATATTTGTTGAATGAATGATATCTTCCTGTGTTTACTAAACCAATAAGAATTTGATTAGACCACTAGTAGTTTGAGAAAACATACTATGTTTAAAATTAAGAAAATGAATTTAAAAATCAAGTAGATCTCAGCTTGAATGTCAGCTTTGGTGAGTTTAGGCAAGTTCCTTGTCTCTCTTTGATCTTGAGTGGCTACATTAATAAAATGTGGATGGCAATTCCTAAATTACAAAACCGTTGCAAAGAATGAATGAACAAAAATATGTGTTTAAAGCACTTAGCACAAGGCATAAAAAATAGAAACCACCTATTTTAAAAGTAACTATTTTTAAAATTATAGATAGGAATTGATTTTTCATCAATCATGTAGTAATTACCTGCTATACCAAACTTTGGTGTAGGTTCTGGGGTTGCAGAAAGGAATAAGACAGCCTGGAGGAGTTCAAAGTCAAGAAGTAATATAAATAAATAATTACAATACTAAATTTTTAATGTCAATAATAGAGGTGTAAACAATAAAGTGTTAATGGAGACAGGCAAATTATCAAAGACATGTTTTTTCCAATGTCTTTCACGTATCAATGTCAAAGCTTGATATCTGCTGACAGCACTTGAGAATGTTATTGTTACATATGTCTGCCATGCTCTCTAGTCTTGAAATTATTTTTATGGCATTGTAGACCATACATTTAGTTAAATAATTCAGGTGTCTGCTACAGTATAAATAGCTGTTGAGTGAGCAAATGAATGAATGAATGAACAAATTATGAGAAGTTTGATTGTATTTCATGTGTGGACACATATATGTGAAATAAATGAAGACTGAGGAAGATGTTGGAGAATAACTTCTTTAAAAAGTGTGGCAATGAAAGGCACTCTCGTTTAAAGTCAAAACTTTTAGAGAAGTGACCTCTAGTTTCCTTGTCAGAGTTTGTGCAAAATAGCCAGATCACCTTCTAATTATTAGATACCTCATTATCCCATTTGTAAATTTTTCAGATCTTGCTTTCTTTCGACAATTGCCCTTTTTCATTTAAAAAAACCTTTGATTAATTATCATTCTCTCATATTTTCTCTCACTTTCTCTCATGAATATTTTTGATTTTTGAAACTTTGAAGAAATTTATATATACCCACATATTTTCTCTTCTCTAGTCATTATTATGTTTGCATGTCTGTCTGTTTTTCTCTTTGTAATCACTTAATTGATATGTACACCAGGGAAAAATAGTTATTGCAGAAGATTATGTTCTTGTTATCTAAATTCTTTATTAGAGCAAACTAAGTAACTAATTGCCACAACTTTGGCCTCTGTCAAAGGAAGGATAGCTTAGACCCCAGATAAGGAAAATATACAGATAATATACCATGATATCTCAGATACTAGATTGAAAGGGTCATGAAGAAGAACATAGGTGTCCAGAGAAGAGAATGCATATTTCTGTGTGTGTGTGTGTGTGTATATCTGGGAGATGAATTGGAGAAAGAAAATGAATGTAATTTACCAAGCATTAGTCAGTAAATTAGTATGAGACAAATGCTCATATTTGAAATTTAGGAATAATTTAGCTGGTCAAATGGCTCTTTTATAGGAGGAAGTTAAAGCTGTGCAAACAAGGCACCCAAAACCTATTGTGATGCTATCCAAAGACCATGCAGTCAATGTCCTTTGTCTTCAAAACTCTAACAGTCAATAATCACTTCAATATACTTGCCAAATTTAATGTGAAAGTAAAGAAAATCTGACTTCTTTGATAGAACAAATTGAGTAATTTTTGTAATAATCACAGTAAGGAGCATAAACTTCAATTTTTAAAAAAAGATATGACACATTCTGAAATATTCAGAATTCATCTAACATGCTCTTTTACTCAAACATATGTTCTCTGGGTGTATTCAATTTGGGAAAAAATTGTACTGAACACTTAATGAGTTGGCCAGTCTCAAGGTAAAACTGTGAACTACATTTTTAAAACCAACTATCTTTGATATTTCCAGAAATATATCTATTTGTTTCCTTTCTGTATGGCAGTTGATACTTTTATTTAGAGTCTGAAATTCCTGACATTTCTTAACCTAGAGTTTTGGATTGTGGACAAAAATGGACCTTTTAGGGGACTGAGCTTACTCAAAGTTTATGGACCTAGTAACATGATTTAAACACTTCAGTAGCATTAGATCCTGTGGATCTAATTACCCATCCTTTAATTGAAATTTCTAAAGTTAATATCCATTGAATATTTATTTCAAGGTGATACATATTTAGTTATATCAAAAAAGAACTCAGGAATTTATTTTATAGAATGAAAAACATACTCCAATTATTTAAATACAATTATGTGATCCTTTGTAAATTTTTGTTTGGGAATGCTTGCTAATATTAAGAGCTAAATTAGTGTTAGTAAAGCTACTGACTTTTGTTCCCAGTTTTTGTAGTAATAAATATTAGTGAACTCCTGGTCTAGAATTCTTTTGACTAATTCATAAGGTGGTACTGTCTGGATATGAGTAAATTTGTCTCTACTATAGTTCTGATAACTTGCTAATGTATCATTTGGGAAGATTTATTTCTGAGACATTTGATTTTCTGTTTCAGATATTTAATATTGAAACAACAGAGATTGGAAAAAAAGTTAAATCCTTATTTCTGAAGAATAGTAACATGTGAATTTCAACAATATTAGATGTGATGGCAGTGTTTCTAAGTAATTTAGAGCAAACTGATTTAAGGGTTTTAGTGGAACTATTATTATTTTCTTAGCAAACTAATTGAATGATAATCACAGTGGTCTTTCTCCTCCATGTTAATGCTGTTTTTCATTAGTGTTTGATATTTTGCCTTCTTCTCAGTGGTTGGACAAGTTCATTTTAATTCTGTATGTGCTTCAGAATATCTCCAGATTTACTGACTGATTTGTGACCTGAAGAAATTTAACGTGGCATCATTGTATATTGATTCAAAAGTCCTAACTATATCAAAGTATGTCTTTTTTCTTTGACTATCTATTGTCATCCTCATAAAATAGTGCTTTGTAAAAATGCACACGTGCTAGTGCTATACTGTGTACAATGTACAATCATTTAGTATTAAGTAATTTAACATATATGAACTTATGTTCTGACACATTCATACACATACTGCTTTCTTTTACTTGTGTGCTTGGAAGCAATCAAGAGCCAGGCTCTAACAGGCTTTCTTCTGTAGTCTTTATAGTTATAAAATTCACTTTAGGCTAACAGCTCTCTAATCATTACAGCATGTAGGGCAACAGGCTCTGCAAAGGAATTAAACATAAAGGGAAATAAAGTAAAACCCATTGTCGAAAAACAGTTACCACCAGCATAATTTCTTCCATCCCTTCTCTCGAACCCCTATCCATATAGCCTGCCATTGTCTCTTAAGCAATAGTCAGATAACTTTTTGTGAAGCTGTCTGTGTTTCACTGCCAGGCATGTGAATACCAGGTAACTTGGCCTGGGCAGTTGTTTTCCTGACTTTGTGGCTTTGGTGAGTCATGCTGAGGTGCAGCTGGAGTGCCAGTGCTGGATGGCTAGGGAGGGATCTCTTTTTTCCAGCAGGTCTGCTTCTGTCAAATCACCCTGAAAGGAACCATTTTTCTCTGAATGTCTTTTTCACAGTGTCCTAAATATTCTGTAATATACAGGATGATTAGAGTTTAGGTAAGGTTTCACTTTATCAAAACCTTAATCTCAACTGAGTTAAAAATTCTTTCCCTATGTCCAACATCATAGTGTCTTGTGAAATCTGCATTTTGCAAATAGTGGCAAGAGGGAGAATTCAGACTCTTGCAACAGAAGTTGGAAATAGGACTGGGATAATTATTAACAATTGTGAGAAGTCATTGTTTGTTGTTTAATGGGCTTAATAATGAAGTGTCTGTTATAGTAGCTGGCATGACATGATTGAATGCTATTTAGTGAAACCTACTCTGCAGACTCAACCAGCGATAAAAGGGCACCTAACTTCTCTACTTCAGACATTGGCTATCAGTACAACCAACCCTTTGTACTGACAGAGCTCCCTATTTCTCAAGTAATGGGTAAAATGAAGGATATAAGTAAAATAGGTTCCTAAAATATATATAAATTTGTGACTAAACTCTTCCTACTTTTTTGTGTTCCTTGAGCTTGACTCAGAGTTCTGGACTGTGTGCTCTCCATGGCTGGGCTTTGTTCTATAACTCTGTCTTAACTCCAGGGAGCATTTGAGTATTAGAGTCTTCTCTGTCCTTAATGGGAGGTCCAGCTGTCATCACACCTAGTGGACTCCTCCTCAGCCCTCTTATCTCAGAAGGGCAGTATTGCTTTGTGGCTTAGAGTTCAGGTGCTGAAGTTAGCTTGCCTGGTTTGAATCCCTATTTTCCCACTGTGTGACTTTGTGAATAGTGAAGTCTTCTTGGGAGATTATTTAATTGTTCTGTACTTCAGTTCCCTCATCTGTAAAAGAGATGATGATAATATTGTGCAAGTTAAGGAATTATTATGAGCATTAAATGAATTAATCTTTGCCAAGTATTTTGAACTGAACCAAGCAATATAGTAGGTATTCAGTACAGGGAAGGCTTTCCTAAGTAAAAACTTCTGTTTATAAGCTCTCACAGCCCCATGAATTTCTCTTTAGAAGCATTGGTCAGAGTTGCAATTTTATCTGTGTGTGTGTGTGTGTGTGTGTGAGTGTGTGTGATCCAAGTCTGTCTCTCCATTTAAAGCTATACTGTTGGATATTTCAAATCTTGCTTTATATAAAGCTTGCTTTCATACCCTAATAACATTTTCTCACTGTAAAATATTCTTAGTCACTCCTTTGAAGTTGATTTGGATAGAAAAAGATAAATAGATTGGGCCATATGAGTCTTCTAAGTTCTAAATGTTATTCATTTTCAAGGCCATTTATAGTTTACAGCATGAGGACATTGTACAAAATACAAGTGCCAAGAGAATATATAATACAGAGATTCATTCACGGCATAGTTACGGATGATTTATTTTAGAAGTCAAATATAACTCCAAGAAAGGAAAAAAAGACAATATGTTTTTATCATGATTGTATCCCAGTAAGAATTAATTTTATTGTGTCATGTGAGTTTTTTTTTTAAAAGGAGCAATACTTGAAAGCAAATGGGTATGCTTTCTATAAGCTGATTGCTTCATTTTTCATTGTTGACTATAAGTACTGATGAAGTAAGGCTGATTTAAATTCTGCATTTCCTTCCTAATCACTTTGTTTTTCACACTTTTAAACAGTACATGTAGTAAAATTCTAGGCAGCTGCAAGTTTTTTTTTCATATGATTGGAAAAACTGTGGTTTTGAAAGGGACTGGGGAGGAAAATCTTAACCCCAAGAAACTTCTGAGGCAAATTCATTAAAAAATATATATGTTGAGTTTTAAGATCTGGAAATTAATTATCAACATTATCTGGGATCCCATACTTTTTCAGAGAGTCTTTCTATATTCTCAGACTATACTTAACCTGAGGTAAATGCCACTGTATTAAAACACTTAACAGTGGAACCAGTTAAACAGGGTAATTCTTCTCTGATTGACAAAACATTTAAATAATGCTTTATTGGAATTGTGGAAGTGGTAAATACTGTTATTATTGAACAGCATTTGTGCTACTTCTGAACATTTTATAAGATTTCAATACCTGTTCTAAGGTCTCAAATATCACGATCACAAATAGCAGAAGGAAAATTCTAGATATGTTTGAGAAATCATAAACCAGTTAGTACAAAGTAGAAGTTTGTGGTTGGTTCCAGTACTAGATTTAGTATTTTTAACATATCCTTGGTCTGCTAATATTTGTAAGGCATTGCATATGGGACATTGATTAGAAAAACATGGTCCATGTAATAGTGTTGGAATAATGGAGGAGTAGAACAATACAAAATGCTGTGGGGTGGAAAGACACTTACCCTATTACAGTAGTCTCAGGGTAAGATTTTGTATTAGTTAGCTTTGCTACATGAGAAAAATTACTTCAAAACTATTTTAAAACAAGCACTATCTCATAATTTATATGGGTCATAAATCTGTTATTTAGCCAAATGCCTCTGGCTCTGTGACTCTTATGAGACTGCAGTCATGCTGTTGGACAGAGCTGCAGTCTCATCTGGAAACTTACCTGGGGGAAAATTCACTTCAAGATCACTCCTGTGGGCCTCTGTATAGGTCTGCAATGTGACATGGCAACGGCGTTTCTCCAGAGTGAGCCATACAAAGCATAGAATGCCTAAGAGGGAAGCCACAATCTTTTGATTATCTAATCTTAGAAGTGACAACCTATCACACAATATTCTCTCTGTCAGATGTGAGTCAATAAGTCTTGTCTGGCTTCAAGTGGAATGGATTACGCAAAAGTGTGAATACCTTCAGGCAATCATTATTAGGGTCCATCTGAAATAAGGTTGTCTACCACAGATATTAAAGCCTGAGAGGTAGTTTCATTAGAAGTAGAAAGAAAGATATACATTGAGGAAGTATTGATAGATTTTGGAGAGGTAGCCCAGTATCTTAACCATGGCTCTGTGTCTAACTCAAGATATGACCCTAAGAAAATTTATTTATCTTCTTTAGGACATAGTTTCTAGTTTAAAAATTGAGGTTGTGGGCTCCATTATACCTAATGTTTCTTTATTAATTGGTGTTACTTCCTTTTATCCCTTGCATCTGATTGAATTTTTAGGAGCCAAGGAATCTGGTTGGGTAAATGGTCATCAGTGCTCCATATGAATTAAGTAGATAACTATTTAGAGACCACTTATTATTCAAAACTATAATAAGACCATTAAGAAATTTTTTGAGAGAATTTTCACTGAAGGAAGGTGACAGACCCTGGACTGGGAGTAGTGAGATTGAAGTATCTTGGAGGTAAAAGAGCCAGCATTCATTGTTTGCTAAGTTGAGAATTTTGGCATTAAATGAAAGGAAGACACCTTTTAGTATGTTTTGAGTGTGTCTGTGTGTGTGTGTTTAAAGCATGAGAGATTTTGATATATTTCTGATATAAAGACCAGGGGCAAATAGGAGCCTCAGCCTTATCCACCTGTGTACCTAGGTACTTCGTACAGTACCTGGAGCAAAGCAAACACAGGGCATGGGTCTGGGAAATGAACGAAATGAGCTTTTCCTTCTTTTACCTTCAGAGGCAGGGAATATATGGTTAAGATCAGGCTCTAGATTGAAAATGCCTGCATTTAATCCTGGTTCTAGCATTTACTAGTTTGGTAATGTATTCGAACTACTATCTGAGTATGTCAAATGGTATCATCCCATACTGTATGAGAAATAAATGAGGGGGAAAACAACAAATACAAACCCAAAACATATATAGTATTTATAACAAGACATAAAACATGCACATCTTACTACAGATTAACCCTATTATGAATAGGTTTTATTAAGGAAAAAAGATTTTCAGGTGTTTTCTCTTTGACCAAATTCTCTGTTATCTGGAACTTTAATCACTGGCTTATTTTATTACAATTTAATGGAGCAGAAATTCACTGATCTTTTATTAGCTGCCAAGCCTCATGCTAACTGATGGGAACATAAAGATGAATAAAACATTAACTTGCCCTTTTGGGCCTTATTGTCCGGGAGGAGACATACACATGTGTGCAAATGAGAGTGATGAAGTATCCTTGACCCTGTGGAGCATTGTGAATAGACATTTTGAGGAGTTGTCAGGAAAAATCTTTACAAGGGAAAAAAAAATCTGTGAATATTAAAGAAGTGGGGCTTATTTTGTGATGGTAGGAGATTAACAAATGGATTAACAATATAGATGGTTAGGGAGCTCATGCATGAGCCTACTTTTAGAGAATAGGCAGCAGACAGGACATTTACAAGAGTAAGTTTGCTGTACAGTAAGAATGTAAGAAAACTTGTGCAAAATTCCTCTGAAATATTCAGAATGTGGTCTTGGCATTTAGGTACAAGAAATAAATAACTTTTAAGTGGAGAGAAGAAAAGAATGTAAAGATCCTATCACCTTTTATGAATGACAATGAAAAAAAAAATCAGTTCAAGTAGTTTCTGGGGGAGGCTTTGTTTTGCTTCCCCACCTTGTGAAGTTCTAAAAATTAAGTACATATAACAAACAAACAAGTCTCACTGAGTGTTATGATAAATAGTACTTTTAGGACACTAAGGTGATTTCTTCATTTACCTACAGTATTTGTTGAATATGGGAGTTTTATAAAATATTATTATTAGTTGCTGAATTCATAGAACAAAGTGATATCGTTGTTGCCCTAAAGCATTGATACTTTTCTTTTTTGAGGGAGAACATGTTAGAATATTCTCTTGTCTAGCAAGAAGCCATAGTGAGAAAACCAAATAGCAAAATAAATGAAAAATGAGAAATGTCCTCATTGGTTTCCTATCTCAATTTTTTTTTCCACTCTGAACAGGAATGAGTGTATTAATTTAATCAGCACCAGGATAGGTTTTATTAACAGGAAAAGACCTACATATCTCAAAGCTGTAGCACTAGGGAATTACCCGCTCTTTAGTATTTAAAACATAAATATATTTCACTTGAGTGCTATTATAGTTCACCTATTTATCTAAATGTAGTGTATCTCTTCCAGAAATAAATCACTTTCCCCCCACAAGATTTTGTTGCTGGTTAATATAAATTACTGTCCAACTCTCATTAAATGACTTGCCCAATATTATACAGTTACATTTTTAATTTAAAATGATTAATCTCTCACCAAGGACCATATGCACTTCACAACAATTAAACTATTTTAGACTAATAAACTATTTTAGAATGTGGAGGGAAAATGTAAATAAGTAGCTTCTTACTGTGCTCTAATCGACCAATCTAAACAGAGTTTACAAGCTAGAACATCTTCTGCTTCTCTATCATTTGCTGTATAGTAGGATTCATTGCATGTCATATGTCCTAGGGTCCCTTAATTGTCTGTGTAAAAACTAATGGTATTTGTTTTCATCATGAAATTTTAAGCATATTTTATTAGAACCTGAAGGGGATGAAGTAAATAGGGATACCATTAACAAAACTACTATTGTATCAGCTGAGAAAAGGGAAATACTGTATTGTCATTGAATTCAGAACTCATTTCTGAAAATAACAAGGATTTATAGTTTCTTTTCTGTCAGTCCTGCTTAGGCCCCATGGTACTACATTTTTCTTGAAGTCAGAAGAAGCAGTTAGTGCTAATGGCAAGATATATTCTATAAAGGTGTATTTTAAAGGTGGATTTGGGAAATGTTAGCAAAGCTACTCTGATTTTTTGAAACAGTGATGAATTATGACTACCAAGTGTAGGTCTTGATTAATATTCATAAAATACATCTTACATTTTCTTTGTTTTGTCAAAATACCTGCCATGATCTTGTGTTAACTGCTAGACTACAGAGATTCCTCAGAAGCCTTGATAATATTTCAGGTATTTAAACTTCAAGAATATTAGATCAGGGATAAATGCAATTTCTAAATTATTTTACCTCACTTGATTTATAGACTATGTGAATTTAGTGTTGAAATCTATAGACATCATCTTATTCATTGTGAAGCAAATATGTAGATCATGTATTGATGGAAAAATAATGACAGTCTTTCATTTCAAAAAGTCCATGATGTTACACAAGTATTTCAGCTAAGAATATAGATCTTCTCTAAAAAAATTAAGCAGTTTCTTAAAAAGTATAGGTAAATTAGCAGCATTACAATCTGTATTGGCCCAGGGACATTTTTTGGAGGATGTACTTAGTTTAGGTCATAAACAAGTCCTCATATATATCACTGTATTCTAAGTCAGATTTTCTGTTGCACAATGACTGTACTATTCTATCATCTGGCTAATTATTTTCTAAGTTAAGTATTCTTCCTACCTCTTGTTGTGATAATCGATTAACCAATAAATATTATTGTATATCAGTAGTTCATAAGGGTAATTATCATTGCTAGGGCTTTTCTATCCCACCGCCTATTTCCCACTTTCTTTATTTATTAAACAAAGGACTTGAACACTTAAACTCAGTTCATGTGAAAACATTGAAAAAATATACAGAAATCAACAAAACAGATACTGCATTAAATCTTCCAGGTAGAAAAAGCATTATACAGAAACATGTCAGATACATATTTTAAAAAAATCTATTTCACAGCTTTTCAGTAATTTTGGGGTTCAGTACATCTAAACTAATTCCAACTATTGTTGGAGCCTCCATACAAATAATATAAAATCAGAAAGTGAACTGCACCAGAGAAATTAATGAGATTCCTTATTATTATGTTAGAATATTCACAGCCAGAATTTTCATCTGACAATATGGTCAAGCTTTGGTGTGGTGGTCAGTTCTCTTTCATTATTATAAAGCAATAGTAACATTTACTTTTAAAAATAGCGATATTTTACTTAAAATAGCAATGATCCACATCAAAAATTATAAAAAAAAATGCTTAACCAAAAAAGCCTCCTATATTTTCATAAAGTATTAGTGTTCCATGAACCAGTAAATTCTCTGCACAAAATCACTTGGTACAAAAAATATGTGGAATCAAGAATTTGATCTGTACTCTTTGGCTCTTGTCTACAGTCCTCTGGTCTACCAGCTGAGCTATAGAACGAAGCCCTATAGCTCTTGTAAGCAGAAAGTTACTTCCTAACTGTATTTTACATTTTGTTCACTAAGACATTGAGCAAATGTATCCTGATAGCAAGAATTGTGTACAGCGTAAGAATGCACAGAGCTTAGGGAATTACATACCATTATTTCCTCCTTACTTGGTTTAAGAGTCCATGTTTAATTTAAAATATATCTTGGGGGGTATTTTGGTGTTGGAGTCGGTACATTCTGCAATAATATTATATACTTCATTATCTTTATTTTTTAAAAAGCTTTGTTTTAACACAAAAATATATCCTAGAGAATTTGTAAAAAAAATGAGTTAATTTTTAATGTTAAATGCATTACTTTTCCCCTTAAAAAAAGGCTTGCATTAGATGATTTAAGTTTCTCTTAGTTCTGATACATCATACTTATCCAAATATGAACTTTGTAACTTTTACATATATTAAACTATTTTAGTTAATTTCCTCACAAAAATGTCTTGAGTCACATGATTTTTATTTCCTTATAATTTTGGTTGAGATAGAACATAGAATAGCTATCACTTCATTTGGAACAAAATCTCCCAAAGCCAATAAAAAGTTGATCTATGTCAGAGTAATTTTTATGGGTATCTAGGATTAACTCTTTGCTAAAAGGATTAATGCTACATTTCTTCCCAGATCATTTTGTGTCCTCTGTTTAATTTTAAGATACAGAAGCTTACAGTGAGATGTGTGTTTGTATAAAAGCATCTGCATTGATATTAGGGTGTTTCTGGTAAGGTTAGTGAACCTTTGCGTTCTTGGCTGGACCACTCTGAGTCAACAAAGCAAAAGAGAAAGGAAAAACAACCTAAAAAGGAATAGTGGGGTCATGTTGTAGAGTAGCTAACGGATACTTTTGGTTAATGATGTCTGAAATGTCTTTTTTAATGATTCTTAGAATTCAAAGAAATTTTTCCATTTCATTAACTGTTTTAATCACTGAGAACACTGATGTTCTTCAGACTGCCAATCACATTTCGTTTTGGCCTCTGCTATGTTTTCATATCTGAATTCTAAAAAAATTGAGGAATCCAGAAAAGGACTATTTGACTCAATATAGAGGATCATTGTTATATGTATTTATTGGATCTGGATAATGAATATGTTTTATAGTCTGGTATCTGCTGGCAGTATTCAGCAAATTTGCCCTTAACTATTGATTTGTAATAATACATCCCTTTATATCTAAAAATTTTAAATGTGCCTCTGTGTGTGTTTGTGTTATACATGTTTATGTGAAATTAAAAAAAAACATCTTATTTCAGGTAATATATTTCCATGGTGAAGAAAAAATATACAGATAGAATATAAAAATTCTCTAAAAATCTTTTCTTTATATATCATGGGTCATATAGAAAATAGTCAACAGTTTTTTTTTTGTTTGATATATAGACATAAGAAGCTATACACACCTAAAGCTATTGCAGCTGAACTGAAAGTTTTTCCTCCTCCTGCCCTTTTTTAGGTATTAGTTATTAGCAGATCAGCTCTGGACAAAATTGTCAAGGAGATGCCTCTTTGACATCTTAACTCCTAACCTTTTTTGACACCAGGCTGGCAACCAGATCCAAATAAAAGAAAATTAACATTAACAAGCAGCTAATCCCTGAATATAAATCAGCTACTGATGCTAGAAAATTTAATATTTAAAAAAGAAACTTAGAAGATAGTTAGACATACATAAACTTGATATATGTGGAATACACACACATCACAATGGAAGGGCAGATATTTAAAAAATATTTAGTTGTAATATCCTTTATAGAGTTCTTTGCTGAAAAAAAAGCATTTGGGCTATAAGTCATTTTTCAAAGCTGTAAAAATAACAATGTAGTGTATCAACCTCTCTGATAGGAGTGATTCATAAAAGGAGCTATTCTTTTGAAACCTGTCTCAAAATGTTTTTTTATAAGTAAATATTCTTAAAGTTTAGGAAATTGGAGATTTAAATGATAAACTATTTATTGAGCTCACTGTTGTGGATAAAACACAGTGCATAAGTCTTGACTAAGATGATTAAGGAAATCTGATGGTAAAAATACAGTGTAAATTCTTTGGAAACATATATCTTAATGGTAAAATGACCATATGTTGTATACATTATATTTTTTAATGATCCATGTTAATATTGCTTCTAATTTTTTAAATTAGCATTATTGTTACACTGCAAGGATGTTGAATTCTTTCTTTTATTGAGGTGTAATTGACACAATATCACATTAATTTGAGGTATACAATTTAATGTTTCAATATTTGTATATATATCAAAATGATCACTGCAAGTCTAGTTAACATCTGTTACCATACATAGTTACAGAATTTTATTGTGTGATGAGAACTTTTAAGATTTATGCTCTTGCCAAGTTTCAAATATGCAGTACAGTATTATTAACTATAGTCTGCATGCTGTACATTACATCCCATGATTTGTGTATTTTATAACTGGATGTTTGTAACTTTTGACTCATTCATCCATTTTGCTTATCCCTCCATACCCTGACTCTGGCAACCATCAATCTAGCCTCTGTATCTATGAGTATTTTTTTTTTAGGTTCTACGCATAAGTAAGATCATACAGTACTTCTTTTTATCTGACATACATAACTTAGTAAAGTGGCCTCAAGTTCCATCCATGTTTTTGTAAATGACATTTCTTTCTTTTATTTTGGCTGAATAATATTCCATCATATGCCACATTTTCTTTAACCATTAAGCCATTGATGGACACATATGTTATTTTGGTATCTTGGTTATTATTAATAATACTGCAGTGAACATTGGAGAGCATGTATTCTTTAAAGTTACTGTTTTCATTTTCTCCAGATAAATACACAGAAGTGGAATTTCTGGATTGTATGATAGCTCTATTTTTAAATTTTTGAGGAAACTTAATACTGTTTTTCATAGTGGCTATACTAATTTACTTTTCATACCAGGAGTGTGTAAGGGCTCCCTTTTCTCCACATTTTCATCAACACTTGTTATTTCTTGTTCATAGTAGCCATTTAACAGGTGTGAGGGGGTGTCCCATTTCAGTTTTGATGTGCACTGCCCTGTTGATCAGTGATGTTGAACATCTTTTCGTGTACCTATTGGCCATTTGTATGTCTTCTTTAGAAAAAGTCTGTTCAGATCTGTCTATTTTTGAATCAGTTTTTTTTTGGTTGCTTTTGTTTTTGCTTTTGATATTTGTAAGTTCTTTACATATTTTGGATATTAACGTCTATCAAACTTATGATTTGAAAATATTTTCCCTCATTCAGTAGGTTGCTTTGTTATTTTTGTTTATGATTTCTTTTGATCTATGGAAGCTTTGTATTTGATGTAGTCCCATATGTTTATTTTCGCTTTTGTTGATTTTACTTTTGGTATCAAATTTAAAAAACATCACCAAGACTAATGTCAAGGAACTCACTGCCTATGTTTTCTTCCATGAATTTTATTATTTCAGGTCTTATATTGAAGTTATTTATCCATTTTGAGTTAATTCTTTTGTGCAATAGAGGTTCAGTTTCATTCTTTGGCATGTTGCTGTCAGTTTTCCCAGGCCCACATTCCCAGCCCCACATTTTGAAGAGACTGTTCTTTCCCACTGAATATTCTTGACTTCATTGTTGTATATATGTATGCATATATATGTGTGCGTGTACTTCTGGGCAATTTCTTCTGTTTCATTGACCTGTGTGTCTGTTTTTCTGCCAAAGCCATACTGTTTTGATTACTGTAGCTTTGTAGTGTGTTTGAAAGCAGAGATGTGATGCCTCCAGCTCTGTTCTTCTTTCTCAAGATTGCTTTGGTTATTTGGGGTCTGTTGTGGTTCTATACAAATTTAGGATCATTTGCTCTAGTTCGGTGAAAAATGCCATTGGTACTTTGATAGAGATAGCACTGAATCTTACATCGCTTTAGGTAGTATGGACATTTAAGCAATATTAATTCTACAAGCCATGAGTGTGGACTATGATTCCATTTGTGTCTTCTTCAAATTCTTTCATCAGTGTCTTATACTTTTCAGAATATATGTCTTTCACCTCCTTGATTAAAGTTAATTCTATTCATTTTATTCTTTTGATGCAGTTCTAAATGGAACTGTTTTCTTAATTTCTCTAATAGTTTGTTATTAGTGTATAGAAATGAAGCTGATTTCTGTGTATTAATTTGGTATCCTGTAATTTTACTGAATTCATTTATCCTAATAGTTTTTTGGTGGAGTCTTTAGGATAGTCTACATTTAGTATAATGACATTTATAAATACTAACAGCTTTACTTCTTCCTTTCCAATTTAGATGCTTTTTTTTTCTTTTCCTAGCCTAATCATTGTGGCTAGGGCTTACCATACTATGTTGAATAAAAGTGGAGGGTAAACATCCTTGTCTTGCTCCTGATCATACATGAAAAACTTTCAGCTTTTGACTGTTGAGAATGATGTTAGTTGTGGGCTTGACATACATGGCCTTTATAATTTTTAGGTATATTACCTCTATAGCCACTTGCTGAGTTTTTATCACGAATGGATGTGGAATTTTCTAGATACTTTTTTGCATCTATTGGGATGATCATGTGATTTTTTTATCCTTCATTTGGTTAATGTGGTATATCATGCTGATTAATTTGTGCATATTTAACTAATCTTGTATCCCTGGAATAAATGCCACTTGATCACAGTGTGATTCTTTTATGTATGTATGTATGTATTTATTTATTTATTACAGTATCATTGACACACAATCTTATGAAGGTTTCTCATGAGCAACATTGTGGTTACTACATTCCCCACTATTATCAAATCCACACCACATATCCTATTACAGTCACTGTCCATCAGCATAGTAAGATGCTATAGAGTCACTACTTGTCTTCTCTGGCTATAGTGCCTTCCCCATGCCTCCCCTACATTATGTATGCTAATCATAATGCCCCTTATTCCCCTTCTCCCTCCCTTCCCACCTTTTCTCCCTAGTCCCTTTCCCTTTGGTAACTGTTAGTCCATTCTTGGGTTCTGGGAGTCTGCTGCTGTTTTGTTCCTTCAGTTTTTGCTTTGTTCTTATGCTCCACAGATGAGTGAAATCATTTGGTACTTGTCTTTCTCTGCCTGGCTTGTTTCACTGAGCATAATACCCTCAAGCTCCATCCATGTTGTTGAAAATGGTAGGATTTGTTTTGTTCTTATCGCTGAATAATATTCCACTGTGTATATGTACTACATCTTCTTTATCCATTCATCTACTGACAGGCACTTAGGTTGCTTCCACATGTCTTTGATATTGTCAATAGTGCTGTGATGAACATAGGGGAGCATATGTCTTTTTGAATCTGTGATCTTGTTTTCCTTGGGTAAATTCCTAGGAATAGAATTCTTGAGTCAACTGGTATTTCTATTTTTAGATTTTGAGGGACCTCCATAATGCTTAAACAATGGTTGAACTAATTTATATTCCCACCAGCAGTGTAGGAGAGTTCCCCTTTATCCACATACTGACCAGCATTTGTTGTTGCTTGTCTTTTGAATATTGGCCAACCTAACTGCTGTGAGGTGATATTGCATTGTGGTTTTAATTTGCATTTCCCTGAAGATTAGTGATGTGAAGCATATTTTCATGTCCCTGTTGTCCATCTGAATTTCTTCTTTGGAGAAGTGTATGTTCAGATACTTTGCCCATTTTTTAATCAGGTTATTTGCTTTTTAGTGTCAAGGCATGTGAGCTCTTTATATATTTTGGATGTTAACCTCTTCTCAAATATGTCATTTATGAATATAGTCTCCCATACTGTAGGATGCCTTTTTGTTCTACTGATGGTGTCCTTTGTTGTAGAGACACTTTTAGTTTGATGTAGTACCATTTTTGCTTTTGTTTTCCTTCCCTGAGGATATATTGTCATGAAAATCTTGCTTATGTTTATATTCAAGAGAGTTTTGCTTATGTTTTCTTTTAAGAATTTTATGGTGTCATGACATACATTCAGGACTTTGATCCGTTTCGAGTTTACTTTTGTGTATGATGTTAGACGTAGTCCAGTTGCATTCTCTTACATGTAGCTGTCCAGTTTTGCCAACACCAGTTATTAAAGAGGCTGTCATTTCTCCATTGTATATCCATGGTCCCTTTATCATATATTAATTGGCCATATATGTTTGGGTTTATATCTGGACTCTCTATTCTAGTCCATTGATCTGTGGGTCTGTTCTTGCACCAGTACCAAGCTGTCTTGATTACTGCGGCTTTGTAGTAGAGCTTGAGGTTGGGGAGCATAATCCCTCCCCTTCATTCTTCCTTCTAAGGTTTGTTTTGGCTATTCGGGATCTTTTGTGGTTCCATGTGAATTTGAGAACGATTTGTTCTAGTTCATTGAAGAATGCCATTGGTATTTTGATAGGGATTGTATTTAACCTGTAGATTGTTTTAGGCAGGATGGTCATTTTGACAATATTAATTCTTCCTCCCCATGATCAAGGGATATGTTTCCATTTATTAGTCTCCTCTTTAATTTCTCTTAAGAGTGTCTTGTAGTTTTCAGGGTATAGGTCTTTCACTTCCTTGGTTAGGTTTATTCCTACTTATTTTACTCTTTTTTATGCAATTGTGAGGGGAATTGTTTTCCTGATTTCTGTTTCTGCTAGTTCATCATTAGTATATAGGAATGCAACAGATTTCTGTGTATTAATTTTGTATTCTGTAACTTTTCTGAATTCAGATATTAGTTCTAATAGTTTTGGCATGAAATCTTTAGGGTATTTATCTACAATATCCTGTCATCTACAGTGACTGCTTCATCTTCCTCTCTGATCTGGATGCCTATCATTTGTTTGTGTTATCTGCTGGCAGTAGCTAGGACCTCCAGTACTATGTTAAATAAAAGTGGGGAGAGAGGGCATCCTTATTTTGTTCCTGATCTTAGAGGAAAAGCTTTCAGCTTCTCACTGTTAAGTATGATGTTGGCTGTGGGTTTGTCATATATGGCCTTTATTATGCTGAGGTTCTTGCCCTCTATACCCATTTTGTTGAGAGTTTTTATCGTGAATGGATGTTGAATTTTGTCAAATGTTTTTTCAGCATCTATGGAGATGATCATTTGATTTTTGTCCTTTTTGTTGATGTGGTGTAGGATGTTGATAGATTTTCAAATATTGTACTATCCTTGCATTCCTGGGATAAATCCCACTTGATCATGATGAATGATCTTTGTGATGTCTTTTAAAAATCAGTTTACTAATATTTGTTGAGTATTTTTGTATCTATTTTCATCAGGGATATTTTTCTTTGTGGTGTCTTTGCCTGGTTTTGGTATTAGAGTGATGCTGGCTTCATAGAATGAGTTTAGATTTCTTCACTCCTCTTGTACTGTTTGGGAAACTTTAAGGAGGCTGCGTATTAGGTCTTCTCTAAATGTTTGAAAAAATTCAGTTTTGAAGGCTACCCGTCCAGGGGTTTTGTTCTTGGGTAGTTTTTGATTACCAATTCAATTTCATTGCTGGTAATTGGTCTGTTCAGATTTTCTGTTTCCTCCTGGGTCAGCCTTGGAAATTTGTATTTTTCGAGAAAGTTTTCCATTTCTTCTAGATGATCCAATTTGTTAGCATATACCTTTTCATAGTATTCTCTAATAATTCTTTGTATTTCTGTGGTGTCTGTCATGATTTTTCCTTTCTCATTTCTGATTCTGTTTATGTGCGTAGACTCTCTTGTTTCTTGAAAAGTCTGGCTAGGGGTTTATCTATTTAATTTTCTCAAAGAAGCAGCTCTTGGTTTATTTAATTCTTTCTATTTTATTATTCTCAATTTTAATATTTATTCTCTGATCTTCAAATTGCCTTCTTGTACTCATCTTGGGGCTCATTTGTTCTTCTTTATTCCAGTTTCATTAATTGTGAATTTAGACTGTTCATTTGGGATTGTTCTTCCTTCTTTAAATAGGCCTGGATTGCTCTATACTTTCCTCTTAGAACTGCCTTCACTGCACCCACAAAAGTTGGGGCAGTGAGCTGTTTCATTTTTCTCCATATATTGCTTGATCTCTTTTTTAATTTGGTCATTGATCCATTGATTATTAGGAGCATGTTGTTAAGCCTCCATGTGTTTCTGGGCCTTTTTGTTTTCTTTGCACAATTTATTTCTAGTTTCCTACCTTTGTTATCTGAGATGTTGGTTGTAAGAAGTTCAATCTTTTTTAATTTACTGAGGCTCCTTTTGTGGACCAGTATGTGGTCTATTTTGGAAAATGTTCCATATGCAGTTGAGAAGAATGTGTACCTTCCTGCTTTTGGGTGGAGTGTTCTGTAGGTCTCTGTTAGGTCCATCTGTTCTTATGTGTTGTTTAGTGCCTCTTTCTCCTTTCTTATTTTCTGTCTGGTTTATGTGTCCTTTGGAGTGAGTGATGTGTTGAAGTCTCCTAAAATTAATGCACTACATTTTATTTCCCCCTTTAATTCTGTTAGTATTTGTTGCACATATTTGGGTGCTCCAATGTTGAGTGCATAGATATTTATAATGGTTATATCCTCTTGCTGCACTGACCCCTTTATGATTATATAATGCCCTTTTTTGTCTCTTGTTACTTTCTTTGTTTTCAAGTCTCTTTTGTCTGATACAAGTACTGCATCTCTTGTTTTTTCTCCCTACTGTGTGCATGAAATATCTTTTTCCATCCCTTCACTTTCAGTCTGTGTATGTCTTTGGGTTTGAAGTGAGTCTCTTGTAGGCAGTGTATTGATGGGTTTTGCTTTTTTGTCCATTCTGTAACCCTCTGTCTTTTGATTGGTGTGTTCAGTTCATTTACATTTAAGGTCATTATCCAAAGATATGTAATTATTGCCATGGCAGGCTTTGGATTCGTGGTTAGCAAAGTTTCAAGGGCGACTTCTTTACTATCTGACAGTCTTACTTAACTCGCTTATTATGCTATGACAGATAAAATCTAAAGATTTTTTTTTTCCCTTATTTTTCTTCCTCCTCCACTCTTTTTATGTTAGATGTCATGTTCTGTACTCTTTGTGTATCCCTTGACTAACTTTTTGGGTAGTTGATTTAATTTTGCATTTGCTTAGTAATTAATTGGTTTACTTTCTTTACTGTGGTTTTATTTTTTCTGATCACAGCTATTTAGCCTTAGACACACTTCCATTTATAGCATTCTTTCAAATAGACACCATAGAGATGGTTTGTGGGAGGTAAATTCCCTCCATGTTTGCTTGTCTGGAAATTGTTTAATATCTGCTTTGTGTTTAAGTGATAATCTTGCTGGGTAGAGTATTCTTGGTTTGAGGCCCTTCTGTTTCATTGCTTAAATATATCATGCCAGTCCCTTCTGGCTGTAAGTTTTCTGCTGAGAAGTCTGATGATTGTCTGATGTGGGTTCCCTTTGTATGTGATCTTTTTCCTCTCTCTGGCTGCTTTCAATACTCTGTCCTTGTCCTTGATCTTTGCCATTTAAATTATTATATGTCTTTGGCTTGTCCTCCTTGGGTCTTTTTTCTGGGAGATCTGTGGACTTCCATGGCCTGAGAGACTATTTCTTTCCCCAGATTGGGGAAATTTTCAGTGATTATTTCTTCAAATACACTTTCCATTCGTTTTTTCTTTCATCTTCTTCTGGTACCCCTAAAATGCGAGTATTGTTCCATATGGATCAGCCACACATTTCTTTAAATATTCTTTCATTCCTAGAGATCCTTTTTTCTCTCTCTGCCTCAGCTTCTTTGTATTCCTATTCTCTAATTTTTATTCTGTTAACTGTCTCCTCTACCTTATCTAATCTGCTTTTAAATCCATCCTTTGTACGTTTCACTTCAGCTACTGTATTTGTCAATGTGTCTATCTCTGTCTTGAATTCTTTCCTTGGATCTTGAATATTTTCCTTTATCTCCATTAACATGGTTATGACTTTTGTTTTGAATTCTTTTTCAGGAAGATTAGTGATTTCAGTTTCACTGAGCCCTCTTTCCTGTGTTTGAGAGGTTTCAATTGAACAAGTTTCTTCTACCTTTTCATAATCCTTTTTCCATGAGATATTTTCTTTTCCCAGATGTTATCTGGCTGGTACTGTCTTATTTCTGGTCACTCTTTTAGGATTACTTGTATTTACTGTATTTTCATATTATATGTGGTTTTGGGAGGAGATTTCTGCCTCACTTCTCACACTGCCGTCTTTTTTCCATGCTCTCATTCTTTTAATATATTGTTGAATTTGGTTTTCTTTTGCTGAGAATTTATATCTATGTTCATCAGAGAGATTTGTCTGTGTTTTCCTTTTTTTGTGGTATCCTTATCTGGTTGTGGTATCATTGTAATTCTGACCTCATAAAATGAGTTGCAAAGTATTTCCTCCTCTTCAGTTTCTTGAAATAATTTGAGAAGGATTGGTATTAATTCTACTTTGAATGTTTGGTAGAATCCTACAAGTGAAGTGTCCTGGTTATGGACTTTTGTTTTTAGTTTTTTTAATTGCTGGTTTAATCTCCATTCTCTAATAGGCCTGTTCTGATATTCTATTTCTTTGTTTCAGTCTCAGAGGGTTGTATATTTCAGGAAATTTCTTCCATGCTCTCTAATTTTTGCATATAATTGTTTGTAGTAGTCTATTGTGATCCTTTGTATGTTTGTGATGTTAGTTATATAGTTGTATGTCTCCTCTTTTGTTGCTTATTTTATTGGTTTGGGCCCTCTTTTTTTCTTGGTCAGTCAATGGTTTGCCAATTTTGTTTATCTTTTCAAAGAACCAGCCTTTGGTTTCATTGATATTTTCTATGGTTATTTTAGTATCTATTGCAATTATCTCTGCTGTGATCTTTATTTCCTTCCTTCTACTAAATTTCAGATTTATTTCTTCTTGTTTTCCTAGTTCCTTAAGATATACAGAATTTTTAATTTTAAATCATGGTTAATTACTCTAAATGATGTTGACTTACTTTTCAAACAGTTTATATGATCCTTACTGATGTTTTCTATATAATTATACAATTAAAATACACCAGACACACCTACAGTAATACACTGGTGGTGTAATGAATAGCTGTTTATCTTAGATGGTCAGACCCTGAAATTATACAATTGTTAATAATCTAATTGAATCATGTTAGTAAACTCAATGATGAGATTTAATCAAATTAAAGGAATTCATGCATTTATTCATTCTGGCTAAAGTGATGTAGTTATTGCAAAGTTTTATTTGCTTTATGAACATATAAAAGAATAAAAAGAAAATGTCAAAGAGGAGAAAAGAGACATAAGAGGATGCCATATAAGTAGCATTTTCTGATTAACTGTGCTACTATTTAGGCCTTTGTTTTCTCAGCCTCCTCAGGTGTGGTGTGGGAGCAGGAGAACCTTGGAATTATCCAAATCTAAAAGATGAACTAGAGTTATCACTAGTGTACATATCCTTCATGCAGATTTTTTGGAATAAAAACCACTTATGACAAGATGAAAACTATTTAATGCTATTAATATGTGGAGACTTTGTGTTAGGAATGATTGGATTTTATATATTAAGTTCCTTTATCAAGACCTTGGGGAAGTGTGAGATAAGTTATATTTATCTGTGTTTTATTTTAAAACCACATATTAGAATATGCATTTTCATTAAAGGTATAAAATAAGACATATCATAAAGGGAAAAGAAGGAACCCTGATCAGAAGGCCACTATTTCAGTTTGACTAAATAATCTTCCTGCACTTTCACAAAGAAAAGTAATTATCTTCAGTTTATCTCAACCATTTTAGAAACAAAAAGGAAAGGATTTAAACTCTGTTTAACTATTTCATGTTTCATGCATGCATTAAAAAAATCATTATTAAGGTAAATCTTCATAAACGCAGGACTGTGTTTTCTTCCTGAATGCAGTTGCCTTGAAATATTTCAGATAAAGCCTTACTTTTTTAAATCTCTAAAAAAATATTAGCAATGTCTAAAATGCAAGGAGAAAATAATCTTTAGTTGCTTCTAACTATGTCTTGCTGAGTTATTACAGGTATGGTAGTATAAATAAAACCAGAAAACATAGATAACTAATGATTCTAAACAGATAGGTCTGTAATTATTCTAATTTACAAAATTTTTTAACTCTCAAAAAATTAGCACAAATACAGTTATTGAATAAAAATGTTATTAATCTAAAGAGTCAACATTTTTCATGGTAGAGAATTATCACCTTTGGCTCTTTATCTGCCATCACTGTGGAATAAATTATTAGAATATTTAAATATGTTAGTTAAAAAGTGTCCAGATGTCATAGGTATAATAGTCTGCCAGCTTGATGGTTTCTGATAGATTTTGCCTCATAGTCAATCGTGTTCTTTTTATTTCTAGCTACAGCCTAGTGTTAAACAATGACACTGTATATATTTTTGTTCAATTTGCCAGTTTTTGTTACTTTAGAACCTAGGTGCTCCTGAATTGTCCCTGTGAATCATCATTCTGCAGAGAAAGGACTGAACAAAGAAATGATTTATGTACTAAAATCTCAATGTAATTTTTAAACTACATAACTCAAGGATATTTTTACTGGCAGGGGAGGAGGAAAGGGGTTTTGTGTTGATCAAAACAGTGGTATCTTTTAAAGAATAGGAGCCTCTAAGCCATTTTAGATGCCTTAAATATAAATAAAATAAAATTTTATGAAATAAATTTCAGGTATTTATCTTAAACAATAAACATCATCCAAAATAATTTTGGAGAGCTACTTTTATGCTTCTGTTTTCAAGTTTTCTTCCCTTTTGCATTTCAGTTAAATAATCTCTATTTAGAATGGTTTGCTATTTGGCCTAAAATAATCTAAATGAAACAGATAATTATATAATGTATCTTATTACTAAGGGAATTAAAAAAACAGTCACCCTATAGAATATTGTTTTGCTCAAATCACTGAGATGATTTCACTGAAGTTTCCAATTTTTGAAGATGTTGAAGGTATAGATACCCTGAGGAAGAAGCATAAAGAACTTTAGGTGAGTTATATGCCCATTTTTGTAGTTAAGCCTTCATACACTTTCACATTTTATAATTAGTCTGTTATTTTTCAAGTGTTACTCTTCTCCTTAACCAAAACTTTTTTTTTTACCAATTCTCATAATTTTAAGTCACTATTTGATAGATTTTAGTGTCTATATTATAAAGTATATGATATACTTATTTGCTTAGACATCTTTAGGAGTCAGTCAGAGTAATTTTTTAAACAGGTGCCTCACATTATTTAATTTGAGGTGCCATTTATTTTTATGATAATAAAATATACCAAAAACACAGGAGACATTGAGAAAGAGCAATTGACTGATGGTAGCTTTGAATTATGTATTTATAGATATTCCCTTGTTTAGTTATTAAAGTCTGAAAAATTTTGAGTTGCAGTATTTGCTGGATAAATATATGAATGGTGTAATAAAAGATTAAATGCTATCATGTGTGGCTATACATACATTTATATAAACCTATATATTACATATGTATAAATGAATATATTAGGATATTAAAAACAAAGTATTGTAATATTCTTTAATTATGGTAATCTAAACAGGACCTGACTTACATGTTTCTTTTCTGAATACATCCTTTATTATCCTGTATTTAAATATATTAGCCAAAATAGTTTAGGGATTCCTTTTCCACTCAATTACTACCACATAGATATTTCCCCGTTCATTTCCTCTCCTTTCCCTTCCTTCCTTACAGCCTTCTGCTTACTTATGCCCACACCTAACTGGTGCTTTTAGATTTTCCTCATGCTGCTCCAGGTCAGTTTCTACCATAATAGGACTAGCAGAAGCAAGATGAATGGAACAAAAGGGTGGTTTCATTCTGATTTCTCTTTACTTCCTGTTTGCAATTTTGCTTTGCAGTGGAAACCCTAGAAGCTCAGGAGATAATTGGATGGAAAAATAGTATCTTCATTTTATATTTGTTTTATATTATTGTGGAGAAAAATGAAATAATACATGTAAACTGCTCTCAGTGTGTCAGCATCTATTAGAAACCTCTGAAGAATAGCTGTTCTGATGATGATTAATTCTGCTAAATTATATACATTTTACTATAAAGATTAAATTTACTTTAGTTTTTTTCCTTTCCTATGAAGAATATACTTTGAGTTCCAAGCAGCTATCTTAAAAGTTAACTTTGTAAAATGACCTATTTCATAATTTGACTGGTACCTGTAAATGCTAATTATCAAAGCATTACTATAAAAATATAAAGATGCAGTTATATTTTTAATTTGTGTCTTGGGGGTATGCTAATCCTTACTCTGTTAGCTATTGATTTGATTTTAAAACCATAAATATGTATTTAAATAAACTCCCAGTCAGGCTAAAGTTACAGTAGAAATATTGCATCATATGCTACAAAGGAACTCTCCTTTGGCAGTAATGGTCCCTGACTCCCTTTGGGTATTTTAGGTGCTGATACTCCATAATGGGCCATTAAGAAAGATGTTTAATTTGAGACCTATCCAGGTGTACCCTACTGAGATGAGATAATTTCAAAACATGTGTGCTTTCCTCTCCTGCCTGGTTGCTCCCGATACACTAAGAAATGAAATATAGGAAAGCCTTCCTGGAATATTTTGTGACTCACAAAAGATAATACATTTCTTTCAAAATCCCAAGAACAAGATACTTAGAACACATATCCTTTTTATCTGAGGCAGTTATAAAAGGGGTTATTTTTACACCTTGTCTGCTATATATTTAAAAACAATCCATTCTTTCACAGTAATATCTTTCTTACTAATACTTGTTTAAACTGCTTTTGAAAAAGAAACTTACTGAAAGTCTTAAAAAATGTGAATATCAGGGACTTAAACTCAGACTGTTTCTATGAAAGAGATGAATGGGACTGGCTGCTTATGATGACGGAGCTTCAGTGAACCTGTGATGCCGCCGTCTAGCTCATTATGAGATTTTGGTTCCCCTGCATTCCTCCTGGTTTTGGAAAGTCTTCAAAGAAAGTGCTAAGTAGATGTGTGTTTTTTTTTTCCTTATCCACCTGAAGGAATTAGAATAGACCAAATTTGACATTATTACCTATGTTCATGTAGCTTCTCTATTCCAGGCTCTATTTTTAGTCAGTTACTTAGTAGTTGTTATTTTTCTCAGAGAAATACTGAGCTGTTGTTTAAGAAATGAGATGCTGTGTCCTAGTTCAGTTCTCTAAACCCATCCTATGGCTTGATATGATGTTGGTCATCTCTTTTGACATTTAAAGTTCATTGTTCCTGTCTATGGAAATACCTTTTTCACCAATCTCAACTCTAGTACTGTTTGCATTGATATGTTATTTTAAAGAATTTACAGGACAAAATGTGATCATATTGGTTTTAAATCAAACCGTGGAACTTCACTTATAATACAAACTTATATTAACTATAATATATTAACAAGGTTTTCAGTCATGGAATACTCAGGTGAGTGAGTTCAGTTATAAAATTGCCAAGAAGAAAACAACATAATGAAGTATTAGTGTAAAGTCTATTTGAATATGTCAGTGTGTAGCTGTATCCTATATCTTCATCTCCTTCCATTCAACCCTTAAGTTAAACACTAATCACACCTACCTTACATTCACATCAAGTGTTGTCTTAGCACAGGCTGCTATAGCACTATCATAGACCAGGTATCTAATAAGCAACATAATGTTGTTTCTCACAGTACAGTCTGGAGATGGAAGTCCAAGATCAGGGTGCTAGCATGATTCTGTGTGTGTGAGAGCTCACATCCTGGGTTATACATGGCTGTCTACTCTGTAATCTACCATGTTGGAGGGGCTGGAAAGCTGTCTGGGTTTCTTTCATAAGGACACTGATTTTCTTCAGGAGGGCTCTGCTCTCATGACCTGATCATCTCCCAAAGGGTCCACCCCTTGACACCATCACAAGGGATTAGTATTCAATGTATGCATTCTGGCAGGGGACACAAAAATCAAGTTTAGGGTAGCTGTGCTGCATAATCAGTAGTCAATAGAAGTGCTGAGAGGCAGCAGAGTTTAATGAGTGAAAACACAAGCCATTGGTTTACCCAGTTTAGGTTTAAATCTCAACTTACTTGATTTTTAGCTGTGTAACTCAGCAAGCTCTTTAACCTTGTCCCTCAATTTGCTTATATGCTAATCAGGAATAGTAATACCCCCCTTCCTTTAGAGCTAATATAGGAGTAACAATAATGTTTATGTTTAAAACCAGTTAAATAAGTTAGTATGTGGTAAGCTTTTATGACAGTGCTGATACAGTAGGGGCTTAATAAACAGCTGTTGTGATGATGAGGACTATTATTTTACCCAGTGCTCTGTAGATTTTGGAATAGATTCACAGGGTTCTGTTAGAAATGGAATTATTTACTTTGATGTAGATACCTGTTATATTCTGAATATTTTAACTGTATGTAGTTTGCTTACCCTTTCTATTTTTGATGTCTCTCAGAAACATAGTAATTAGGCCTTGATCATGATCATATATAGCATAAAGCAGTTGATTATTTGAATATCCTTTTAAATAATAGCTATGTTCATTTAGACTTATTTTTCACAGCTAGTATTGATAAGAAAAATTTGAGATTTTATGAGTATTTTCATTTTTGAAGAGCAAAGTAAAGGATCTAATTTATAAATTTGTAGACATGGAAAGGATATGAGATTCATTTTTTAGTTTCAATAATCTCATTTTGAGCAGTTGTTTTCCAAAGAAGTTTCATTAATGTAATTTTATTCAGCTTAGTTTCAAACTCATTGATTTTATTTCTTATTGAACATATCAATGGAGGCAAATATAATCTTATTCAAAGCCTGTTGGAAACAAATTCCAGTCAAATGCATTGTGGGACTCTCTGTGAAGAGGTTAACTCAAGGACACTTTGCAGGAAAATGGTCCTATGTAATACATCTATCTGTTTCATGGTTAAATGATATGCTGCCCTACAACCCAAAATAGCAGTATTCATTAAATCTAAATTTGTTCCTAAACATTAATAAACACTTACTAGATCATAACATTATATGAAAGACAATTAGATGGGACTTGTACTCTAGAGAAATTTCTTATTGAAATACTTTTCCAGATAACGCATTTTCTAATGTAGCATCAGATTATGTTTGAAATATAGAGACATCTATTTTAGTTATTCAACAGAAAACATTGTTAATGTTTCAGAAAATGTGTAGTAATGTACCATTTAATTGCTTGCAAAGTGTTGTAAATAACCTTTTCAAAATTAATTGAATACAAACAGGTCTTCCTTTGATTTCTGGAAGAGACTTTGATACTTCTGGAGGAGAGAGTAGGGAAGGAATGAGGAAAGAATGGAGACTTACTGAAAGTTCTAGTGGAAATGCAGTTTGATTCCTGAACTATTCTCCCTTCTTCCAATTTGATTTAACATTTTCCTGTATCTTCTGTACCCATCCTCTGATTTTTCCTTCTGTTTTCTGTCCTGATTTATTTTCCTTCCATCCTGACAAAACATGTAACTGTGATATTTCTACAACTTGAAAAATTGTCTTAACTTTCTTCAAATAATCTCTATTTTTGATCCCAATACTAGACTTGTAGGTCATTGTGAACTCCCACCATACTAATTAGCAAATATCACCTACACCACTAACCTAAATTTTTCTTTCCTCCCCTTTTTCTCCTATGTTCCACAACCAATTTGATCTAAAGCACGGTGTTTACAAATGTGCCTTCTGATTCAATTTCCTTTTCCATCCATCCACTCACAAATTCCTATGTTCTTCTGTCCCACTCACCACCAAATGTAATCTCATATATCACTTATAATCTTACTTTTTAATATAAAACCCTTCATTAAATGAGAACAAGGATTTTTCTCACTTATTGAATACCTACACTTTTCAGGAATCTTTATAAATAGTGTCTATATATGACCTTTATTTAAGCCTTATAATGACCTTGTAGTTTCAGATGTGAACATAAGGGTATTGAAAATGTAAGTAATCTGCTTGTGGTCATAAGCTCACAGCTTGAAAAGAGAGAACTTAACTCCTTTTCTTTAAAACTCATATTCATGTCTTCTATTCAAGCTACATCTCGTAGCTCAAACTTAACCAATATTTAATACTTGATGACAGGAGCTTAGATTTTTTTAAATAAGTATGTACAGAAATAAAGGACTAGGAAAAGTATGGCCATGTCCAGTCCTAGGTCAAGACAAATGCTTCTTGTATATGAAATTTCTTCCAGGTTTTATTGGACTTGAATGTGTTACAATATATACACACATCCGTACAGATTAGCAGTGCATTTAGAGTCTGTTATTTGGTGGTAATACACTGCCAAATGCATAACAATGCATTGCATTTAAAAGTGTTGTAATTCTCTGGAATCAATATTTGATCTCAAATTGCTAAGCAGTGTTATGCAAGGTTGGAACACTGATAAAAGTATATTATGAAAATGCAAAGGCTGCATTATTTTTGTGTAGTGTCATGTTAGGTACTAAATACTAGTTAGTTCATTAATTTAATGATTCACTTAATACCACTATTTCAGTTAATACCTCTTTTAACTCAGGTTCTTTATTTCAAACCAAAGATCATTTATACAAATTAAATTCAGAACAAAATGTTCAAGTGTTTAGAAGTAATATAGAGGATTGTAAAATTTTTGGAATAGATTCACTGACATATTTATCCTCATTCTTAAAAGATAGTACATGCAGTGCTTTTTATGTATTCATGTTGATTTGTGCCTTTAAATATTACATTTAAATGTTACAAAATGCATAGTTGGAAACTAATAAAATTGAATTCAAATTCCTTTTATAGCCTTCAAAACCCTTCCTGTTCTGCCCCAGTTGATTGTCTATATTGTTTTATGCTGTTCTTTATTTACTCAGTACTCCACACTTATTTACAAACCATATGACTTCAGGTTTTGTAAAATGCTCTTTTACCAACTTTTACCTTTCTTTCATAACATCCCTTAACCCAGAATCTTCCTCCTCCAACTGCTTTTAGTGAAATTTTTCTTCAAATTCTAGCTCAATTACAGTTGCCTTCTTGCAGGTCTCCAGGACCTTTGAAGCTGTATTATAGGCTCTATTTTTCCCATAAGTCTCTTATCATATTCGGATTTATATTTTATTATTTGTATTTCCAACATTGTTTCTTCTCATCCTCTTTCCTGTCGCCATTGTTTTTCTGTTCCTCATTTACTTATCTTCTCTCTTTGATGCAAGGATAATGCCATGTATCTCACATACCTCCTATGGCCAAACATAGTTTACATTGTTCGTGTTCAGTAATGATCTCTTGGAACACATTGCTGAAGAAACCCATGTGATCTGAGTGAATTCAGGATTTCTCAAAAGTATTAAACAAGGTGATGGAGAGTTTGTCCTCTGTGAATCTCCAAAGGGATCTAGCATTAAGGAAGTGTTCATTATTGGAACATTAAGCTCCTTATAGCTACTAAATAAACTTGATAGTTAAACACATTTGAATTGTCTTTAATATAATATTATTTGACTCCATAAATATTGAAAGAAAAAAGTACCCTTGAACCTTATTTTAATGATTTGTTTTTCAGTAATGGTAAGAGAAGCTGTTTAAAATTTTTTTTAAACAGTATTATCACCAGTAGGACACAAAGTTATAGTATTTTACAATGCCATAGTACATGCACATGCACTCTCTTAGGTGACAAATAATATACATATATAATTCTTTAGGCAAACAATAATAAAACTGCTGTATAAGTTTTAGACACTATAAATTATAGTTAACATTTTAAAAATGATTTTATTCAGTATAAACTCCTTAAAAACTCATTTTGCTTCTACCCAATGATGATTACACTAAACATTTTAACATTTCATAGGATAGTCATGGGAGCAAGTTGTGTTATAGCCACCTAATTTTTCCTCTTGCCGCTCTGCTTCTTTTCCCTAAGAGTTCATAGGGTCTTCGATGCAGAACTGCTTTTGGAAAGATATTTTTGAGGGTTAAGGTATCATCTGTGATTTCATAGGGCATGGATTATGAATCATTGCAATATATATGCTTATGATTGTGCAATATTAGTAAGTCATGGAAATATTGTGATCTTAAATTTGAATAATGAGCATTATTAAAGCCTTTCATCTAAGTATCTATGCATAATTAAATACTCTAGTTGAAATATATTTTCCAGCCTTGTTAAATGAATATTTCTCAGGAATACTTCACTATTTTTGGTTACTATGGATAGATCTTATTAATAAATGTAGTGAACTGTGTGCACATAAATCATGATTACCTAGATTCTCTTCTATGATAACAGATTTTTGCTTCTTAAGGTAGTAACATGATAAAATAACCAGATTAATCTTTTTTGAAATTTATATCACTTTTCACAAGTTACCATGTCAATCTTTTATCATAAAAAAAAGTATAGAGAAGCATTGTGATCAATATTTTATATGTTAATGAACGTAGTTTCAAATCATTCAAATTTCAAAATTAATGTACTAACTCTGGAAAAATCCTTACAACACCCAAGTGATGTTTAAAAACACTTCTAAAGTAAGAGATTTTTTTTTTTGAGGCAATAGGTATACTTTCCCTATATGCGATGAGAAAAAAAGAAAAACATGCTAAATGGGGAACTCCTTCCTGTATTATAATTAGTAATGGCATTATGGAGCTATATACCAGTTATTTAAAATAGTGCCACATAGCATTGTAGACATCTGGCATATGCAGAACATGTGGGAAAAAGAATTGACCTCTAAATGGTACAAACAAGTAAATATGCAAAATAAAATATGGCTTAATAAAAATTTGTAAAGTTTATATAGAGCAAAATTTGTAGGTAGCAGAATCTGTGATAAGTGAATACTTAATAGTTAGGAACTATAAAATATAAAATAGATTAAATTATATTGTCCAGGTTATTATGAGGGGAAGGATAAATTAATAACATGCAATTTACCTTGGAAAAGATTGAAAGTCATCCTACGGAAATGTGATTAGGAATAGCTAAAATGAAAGTGTCACATCCAAGATGAGTGGCATTCAGATATTAATTCCAACGTTAATCTTTATTTAGAGTATAGAGGAAGCAAGTATGAAACAGAAGCTTTCAAGCATGATTTAAGACGGATGTATGGAAAAATTGAACAGGAGAAATAAATTATGACACCAGAGTTTAAGGAGAGCTTTTCCTAAAAGTAAATATCAATGTCTTAGGATTAGGACAATGTCTGTTTCAGCAATAACAAACAAACAAAAAAATTGGAATATCTTCAGAGTATAATTGTGCTAGAGATGATTGAAATTTAGTCTAAACCTAACAAATAAGGGAATTTCCATGTAGTTTATGTAGAAAAACTTCCATTATGTAAGACATTTGTAGAATATTTTCCCATGTTGTAATTCTTTTTCAACTCTTAGTGGAGTCAAATCACACAAGTTCATAATTATGATCTTAAATATTAATGATGTAAATTAGGACACTTTAATCAAACTCACTTTTTAATTTTGAATATAGTAAAGAGTAGTAAAGTTAGGTAGTTGTGTTTGAGGCCTCCAAGTACCAGAGAAAGGACTGCACTAGGAATATATTACCTCCAAGCTATGGATAATGTAGAATCAAAACTGTTTGCCATATTGTGATCATCTTTGATGAAAGTTAGAAATACCACCTTCTGAGAATAGTTTTAAAAGAATGTGTTGATTTACTAATTGATATCAGTAGCATAAGCAATAAAGTATATTTTAAACAAGAGAAACATACTGAAAATCCTCCTGCATAAAATCTCACGTTATTTAAGATGCATTGCTCAGCTGTAGAATTCTCAAGGACAGTGTGTATATCTAGATATCTCTGATATTAGTTTCCTAAATATGTGAGTGGTTGGTGGGGAGGGGCGGAGAAGGGGTATTGTCAGGCATATGCTCCGTCCCTCAGTTTGGAGGAATAAAAAGTTGGTGAATGACGGACATATACAGTCTTGTGACAAACTCTGTATCAGAAAGTAATTTACATTATCTCTAATACAACCAGCCTTCAAGGTGAATACTGTTCTCTCTTTTATAGTTGAAGGAACTGTGAATCAGAGAGTTATGCAAACTCAGCCAGTACCGGAATATTAGTTCAGTGTGATTTTAACTCCATTGATGTCACACACACACACACATACACACACACACCTGACAATTTTTAACTTGTGTTCCTAGAACATCTCGCCTAACACCCTGCGTTTAGCACAGTACTGTGGTATTGGTGAGAATACCTGTTAGCATTCATATTTTACTGTAATTGGTTTTAAATAGTGATACATTTTAGACTTGTAGCCACACTTTCCCCACTTGACCCATAGTGTGAGCATGGCGCTTTGTACATAGGGAAAGTTAAAGGAATTTTATTGGAGATGGCAGTATATTTTGAAATTGAGTTGTTAAATGCTTTATATAATTAGGAAATCTTTTTTTTTAAGAGTAATCATCTTTTCATATGTGGCTTAATGAATCCCTAATGCCTTTCCTTGGTTTTTCTTCTCTCTGTGTTTTTGAAGAGCTATGCTTCAGATGTGAAAATTCCCTTTGTATGATGGCTTGGTTTTAAAGTAAATGATGATGATACAGAAATTGGAAAAAAAATCACCCCAGAAAGTTTTTATTGTTGTTGTTGCAATGTTAGTACTCAAAGAATGGTGGTTTACCATTCTATAGGTTATGGGCAACTTGTCTTTCAAATTATCTATTAAAACTTACATAGTTTAATTATTGCAGTTTTATTATATGTGCCCCCCATAGTAGCACATTATTTTGGGGCTGTTGGTGAGAGGTAAGCAAGTGGTAAGGCTGGGGTATGAGAACATGTTTTCCTCCTCAAATAATAGTTTCTACTCTTCTAAATTCCTTTCCCCACCTCTGTTTACTCAATAATCAGGAAAACAAATTTCTATACCCAAGTCAAATGAAAAATATCTTAGTAGATGTGGCTTTATGCTCTGCTGAGATATCTTAAACCATATTATAAATAATGGGTATGTACTTTCTTATACTTTTTATAAAGTAGCTTTCTCCCATTGCTTTGTTGATGTGAAAATATCATAGGAAATAAACTATTTTCATTTTCACTAAAGCCAACTTTACCATAGCAATACTTATATTTCACTATCAAAATAAATGTCCCTGTTCCTCCAAACATTACATTACTATAGTTAGGCTAATTTCGTCCTTCTTAAGCAAGGCATTCTTTCATTTCTCTTTGTCCTTCCACCCCTACCTCATGTATCTGTGCTGTTCCATGTTCTCCAATCTTCACAGTCAAACAGCATATTTAAGCAAGCCTAAGTCTTTCTTGGAAACTTGCTGCATTGTCCCTTCCTTTGCACTATTAGTTGCCCTAATTACTCTCAGACATTTCCTTGTTTATTTCTATAATAGAGAGAGGAAAGCACTAATTCTGGAGTCAGACATTTGGTTCGAAATTCTTGCTGCATAACATGTCTGCATGTCCTCCTCGGTAAACGTGAGACAATATTATCTGCTTTATAAATTTATACAGATAGTTGAATCAGATGATTACATAATAGTTAGAACATTGCTTGTCATGTGATAGGTTCTTAATAAAAATAGTTAATTCTTTGTCTTTGACTTTGTTTGCAGTGTTCAGTTTTCCCACTACAGTGTGAGTTGTGAGAAAAATTGTTTCATTTGCATTCTCAATGTATCAACTATGATAGATATTAAGTACATATATATTTTTGAACTAATGAATAAATAATTCACAACATGGCTGCCCACAGTTATTTCCAGTGGCAAAATCTTCTATATATGTTTATCTTATGTGTATTTATGTATGTGTTTTTGTATGTCTCTGTGATGTATATTATATACTTAATGGTAATAGAAGGGGGAAAACCACACTAACTGAATATTAAGTGGGGGATGTTATTTATTTGTTGATGTATCAGTTTAAGTATCCTTAAGTATCCATTAATTAGTATGTACATGTTAAATAATTTCAAATTAGCATTTGAAAAGAGCATTTTCTTTCTAAAGTTATTTTTGGAAAGAGTTATATACATTTATGGCAATTAAGAATAAGTTCTGAATGCTTTCTTGTAAGTTAGAATGTGAATAAGAGAAAATGAAATGAACATGTTGCACACGGTTCCTTTCCACGTAGTTATTGTTTATCTAAACTTTTTTTCCTCTCAGTGCTTTCACTTTTGTAACAGCAAAATATTATGAGATTGTCTATTATTAGCTTCATTTTTTTATAGTGTATATGAGATTAAAAAGAAGATTTTTGTATCTGTCAAGTGTAGATTTAGTGTTTATGGCACCTGTTGATAAAATAGTCACTTAATAAATATTTTTGAGTTAAATTTATCAAATGAGTTTGTTTCTTACACATCCGTGTTAAAAGGCTGAGTAGGACAATGTTGAAAACTAATAAGATGCATAATAATTTTTGAGGCATATAGCATCGCATGCTAGACATTGGGGTTGCACATATTTTTAGGTATTTTATATAGTTAAATATTACAAATATTAGCTCATTTAATGTTCATATAACCATATGAATAAATAGTATCACTCCCTCCCATTAACAGGTAGAAAACCTAGGCACTGATGGCTTACATGATTTGTCCAAGGTCACAGCACTAGTAAAGCTAGTAATTGAACTGGTTGGTCTTGCTCCAGAATCTGTGTTCTTGATTACCATGCTATAAATAACAGGGCCAGAAAAGTTGCCTTATAACCAAGGCAAGTATTTCAGAAATATTTTTGAATTTATTTTATCAGAATGAAGCTTATTAATACAATCTTCAGTAAGCTATCTCTACTTTGACTATTCCTTTTCAGAAATTTTTTAGTCAAAATATGAAATTACTTAAACTATATATATATCACCAGAATAGAAGGAGAGAAAGAACAGAAGGGAGACCCGGTTTGTACTCGATTGATCAGTTTTAGTTTTTTTTTAATTTATTGTTTATTATTTTTATTTTGCTATTATTAATATACAATTACATGAGCAACATTATGGTTACTAGACTCCCCCTATTATCAAGTCCCCACCATATACCCCATTGCAGTCACTGTCCATCAGCGTTGAAAAATGTTATAGAATCACTACTTGTCTTCTCTGTGTTATACTGCCTTCCCCGTATCCCCCCAGCCCACCCCCACCCCTGCTACATTATGTGTGCTAATTGTAATAGCCCTTTTTCCCCCTTATCCCTCCCTTCCCACCCAACTTCCCCAGTCCCTTTCCCTTTGTTATCTGTTACTCCATTCTTGGGTTCTGTGAGTCTGCTGCTGTTTTCTTCCTTCAGTTTTTTCTCTGTTCTTATACTCCACAGATGAGTGAAATCATTTAGTACTTGTCTTTCTCCACTTGGCTTATTTCACTGAGCATAATACCCTCTAGCTCCATCCATGTTGTTGCAAATGGCAGGATTTGTTTTCTTCTTATGGCTGAATAATATTCCATTGTGTATATGGATCACATCTTTGTTATCGATTCATCTGCTGATGGACACTTAGGTTGCTTCCATTTCTTGGCTATTGTAAATAGTGCTGTGATAAACATAGGGGTGTATATATCTTTTTCAAACTGGGCTGCTGCATTCTTAGGGTAAATTCCTAGGAGTGGAATTCCTGGGTCAAATGGTATTACTATTTTGTTTTTTTGAGGAACCTCCATACTGCTTTCCACGATGGTTGAACTAATTTACATTCCCACCAGCAGTGTAGGAGGTTTCCCCTTTCTCCACATCCTCGCCAACATTTGTTGTTGTTTGTCTTATGGATGGCAGCCATCGTAACTGGTGTGAGGTGATATCTCACTGTGGCTTTAATTTGCATTTCTCTGATGACTAGTGATGTGGAGCATCTTTTCATGTGCCTGTTGGCCATCTGAATTTCTTCTTTGGAGAAGTGCCTATTCAGCTCCTCTGCCCATTTTTTAATTGGATTATTTGCTTTTTGTTTGTTGAGGTACATGAGCTCTTTATATAATTTGGATGTCAACCCCTTATCGGATATGTCATTTATGAATATATTCTCCGATAGTATAGGAAGTCTTTTTGTTCTACTGATGGTATCCCTTGCTGTACAGAAGCTTTTTAGTTTGATATAGTCCCATTCATTCATTTTTGCTTTTGTTTCCCCGGCCCAGGGAGACATGTTCATGAAGAAGTTGCTCATGTTTATAACCAAGAGATTTTTGCCTATATTTTTTTCTAAGAGTTTTATGGTTTCCTGACTAACATTCAGGTCTTTGATCCATTTTAAGTTTTCTTTGGTGTATGGGGTTAGAGAGTAATCCAGTTTCATTCTCTTACATGTAGCTGTCCAGTTTTGCCAACACCAGCTGTTGAAGAGGCTGTCATTTCCCCATTGTATGTCCATGGCTCCTTTATCATGTATTATTGGACCTTATATGATTGGGTTATATCTGGGCTTTCTATTGTGTTCCACTGATCTATGGGCCTGTTCTTGTGCCAGTACCAAATTGTCCTGATTACTGTGACTTTGTAGTAGAGCTTGAAACCAGGGAGTGTAATCACCCCTGCTTTATTCTTCCTTCTCAGGATTGCTTTGGCTATTCCGGGTCATTTGTGGCTCCATATGAATTTTAGAACTGTTTGCACTAGTTCATTGAAGAATGCTGTTGGTAATTTGATAGGGATTGCATTGAATATGTAGATTGCTTTAGGCAGGATGGCCACTTTGACAATATTATTCTTCATAGCCAAGAGCATGGGATGATTTTCCATTTATTAGTGTCCTCTTTAATTTCTCTTAAGAGTGTCTTGTAGTTTTCAGGGTATAGGTCTTTCACATCCTTGGTTAGGTTTATTCCTAGGTATTTTATTCTTTTTGATATAATTGTGAATTGAATTGTTTTCCTGATTTCTTGTTCTGCTAGTTCATCAGTAGTGTATAGGAATGCAACAGATTTTTGTGTATTAATTTTGTATCCTGCAACTTTGCGGAAATTCAGATATTAGATTTAATAGTTTTGGAGTTGATTCTTTAGGGTTTTTATGTACAATATCATGTCATCTGAAAACAAGGACAGTTTGAGTTCTTCCTTGCTGATCTAGCTACCTTTGATTTCTTTGTGTTGTCTGATTACCATGCCTAGGACCTCCAGAACTATGTTGAATAACAGTGGGGAGAGTGGACATCCTTGCCTTGTTCCCAATCTTAAAGGAAAAGCTTTCAGCTTCTTGCTGTTAAGTATAATATTGGCTGTAGGTTTGTCATATATGGCCTTTATGATGTTGAGGTACTTGCCCTCTATACCCATTTTGTTGAGAGTTTTTATTATGAATGGATGGTGAATTTTGTCGAATGCTTTTTCTGCATCTATGGAGATGATCATGTGGTTTTTTTCCTTCTTTTTGTTGATGTAGTGGATGATGCTGATGGATTTTTGAATGTTGTACCATCCTTGCATATCTGGAATGAATCCCTATTGATCATGATGGATGATCTTTTTGATGTATTTTGTATACAGTTTGCTAATATTTTGTTGAGTATTTTTGCATGTATGTTCATCAGGGACATTGGTCTGTAATTTTCTTTTTTTGTGGTGTCTTTGTCTGGTTTTGGTATTAGAGTGATGTTGGCCTTGTAGAATGAATTCAGGAGTATTCCCTCCTCTTCTACTTTTTGGAAAACTTTAATGAGGATGGGTATTAGGTTTTCACTAAATGTCTGATAAAATTCAGCAGTGAAACCATCTGGTCCATGCGTTTTGTTCTTAGGTAGTTTTTTGATTACCAGTTCAATTTCTTTGCTGGTAATTGGTCTATTCAGATGTTCTGTTTCTTCTTGGGTCAGCCTTGGAAGATTGTATTTTTTTAGAAAGGTGTCCATTTCTTCTAGGTTATCCAGTTTGTTACCATATAATTTTTCATAGTATCCTCTCATAATTCTTTATATTTCTGTGGTATCCATAGTGATTTTTTCCTTTCTCATTTCTGATTATGTTTATGTGTCTAGACTCTCTTTTTTTCTTGATAAGTTTGGCTAGGGGTTTATCTAATTTGTTTGTTTTCTCAAAGAATCAGTGCCTGCTTTCATTGATTCTTTCTATTGTTTTATTCTTCTCCATTTTATTTCTGCTTTAATCTTTATTATGTCCCTCCTTCTATTGACTTTGGGCCTCATCTGTTCTTCCTTTTCTAGTTTCGTTAATTGTGAGTTTAGACTGTTCATTTTGGATTGTTCTTTCCTGAGATAGGCCTGTATTGCAATATATTTCCTTCTTAGCATAGCCTTCGCTGCATCCCACAGATTTTGTTGTGTTGAATTATTGGTGTCATTTTTCTCCATATATTGCTTGATCTCTGTTTTTATTTGGTCATTGAACCATTGATTATTTAGAAGCATGTCATTAAGCCTCCATGTGTTTGTGGGCTTTTTCGTTTTCTTTGTGTAATTTATTTCTAGTTTCATACCTTTGTGATCTGAGAAACTCGTTGGTACAATTTCAATCTTTTTGAATTTACTGAGATTCTTTTTTGTGGCCAAATATATGATCTATTCTTGAAAATGTTCCATGTGCACTTGAGAACAGTATATATCCTGTTGCTTTTATATGGAGTGTTCTATAGATGTCTGTTAGGTCCATCTGTTCTAATATGTTGTTCAGTGCCTCTGTCTTTTTACTTATTTTCTGTCTGGTTCATCTGTTGCTTGGAGTGAGTGGTTTGTTGAAGTATCCTAAAATGACTGCATTGCATTCTATTTCCCCCTTTAATTCTGTTAGTATTTGTTTCATGTATGTAGGTGATACTGTGGTGGGTGCATAGATATTTATAATAGTTATATCCTCTTATTGGACTGACCCTTTTATCATTTTGTAATGTCCTTCTTTGTCTTTTGTGACTTTCTTTGTTTTGAAGGCTATTTTGTCTGATACAAGTACTGCAACTCCTGCTTTTTTCTCACTATTAGTTGCATGAAATATCTTTTTATATCCATTTACTTTCAGTCTGTGTATGTCTTTGGGTTTGAAATGAGTCTCTTGTAGGCAGCATATAGATGGGTCTTATTTTTTTATCCATTCAGTAACTCTGTCTTTTGATTGGTGCATTCAGACCATTTACATTTATGGTGATTATTGATAGGTATATACTTATTGCCATTGCAGGCTTAAATTTGTCATTACCAAAGGTTCAAGGGCAATTCTCTTACTATCTAACAGTCTAATTTAACTTATTTTGTATACTGTTACAAACTCAACCTAAAGGTTCTTTTTTTTCTTCTTTTTCTTCCTCCTCCATTCTTTGTATGTTATAAATCATATTCTGTACTCTTTGTCTATCCCTTGGGTGACATCTCTTTAGCCTTAGGAATACTTCCATCTATAGCAGTCCTTCCAAAATACACTGTAGAGATGATTTGTGGGAGGTAAATTCCCTCAGCTTTTGCTTATCTGAAAAGTGTTTAATCCCTCCTTCAAATTTAAATGATAACCTTGCCGGATAGAGTATTGTATTCTTGGTTCTAGGCACTTCTGCTTCATTGCATTAAATACAACATGCCACACCCTTCTGGCCTGTAAGGTGTCTGTTGAGAAATCTGATGATAGCCTGATGCATTTTCCTTTGTATGTGATCTTTTTTCTCTCTCTAGCTGCTTTTAAAAGTCTTTCTTTATCCTTGATCTTTGCAATTTTCATTATTATATATCTTGATGTTGTCTTCCTTGGGTCCCTTATATTGGGAGATCTGTGCACCTCAATGGCCTTAAAGACTGTCTCCTTCCCCAGATAGGGGAAGTTTTCAGCAATCACCCCCTCAATGACACTTTCTATCCCTTTTTCTCTCTCTTCTTCTTCTGGTACCCCTATAATGCGAATATTGTTCCGTTTGGATAGGTCACACATTTCTCTCAATATTCTTTCTTTCTTAGAGATCCTCTTTTCTTTCTGTACCTCAGCTTCTTTGTATTCCTCTTCTCTAATTTCTATTCCATTTACCATCTCTTCTACTACGTCTAATCTGCTTTTAAATCCCTCCATTCTATGTTGCATTTCAGATATGTTATTTCTTAATGATTGAATCTCCATCTTAAATTCGTTCCTGAGGTCTTGAGTATTTTTCTGTACCTCCATAAGCATGTTTATAATTTTCATTTTGAACTCTCTTTATGGAAGATTTCTGAGTTCAGTTTCATTTGACCCTCTTTCTGGGTTTTGTGAGATTTTGGTCTGAACCATGTTCTTTTGATGTTTTGTATTTCTGTGTGGTGCCCACTAGTGTGCAGAAACTCCAGTCTCTGGATCTGCTCAGCCCCTTGAGTGAGGTTGGGGAACACAGGGGAGCAGAGCTGGTGCCTGGGGGGAGGAAAGATCTGTTTCCTGCTTCCCATCTGCGGTGCCTTACTCCAGTGTCAGAGGCAGTGGGCCAATCACACACCGGTAATCTTCTGTGCTTTGTGTCTCTAGCTGTTGTAGGCAGGGCCTCCCTCTGGCTTACCTGACACCTGTGCAGTGATTGTGGCTTTGCAAGCAGGTGCGTGCAGGCCAGTATGAAGGCTCGGCATGGTGTGTGTCACAGTGGGGGTCCTTGGAGCTGAGCAGGCAGTCAGGGGGATGGAGCACCTGAAACTCCCCAAAGTTCCCAACCAGCTGGGCACAGCGTGCCCAGGCAAACTTGTCCAGCTCTCCCTTCTCCCACACAGCAAGTTCCGTGCAAACCCTGCCCCTTCAGCAGCCCTCTGGCTGCTAGGAAGCCTCTCAGACTCCCTGCCTTTTCCTCTGACATAGAGCAGCCATGTGTGGATACCCTCCTCCTCAAGTGCCCAGAATGTCATTTCCTCAGGCACTCCGCCTGACCCAACTCCCCAATGCCCAGGGCACCACACAATATAGAATTCTGCTCACAAAGCAGATGTCCAGGGCTAGGTGTCCAGCAGTCCCAGGCTTTTACCCTCTCCCGCGGTTTCTCTTCCTCCCCGCTGGTGAGCTGGGGTGGGGGAAGGGCTTGGTTCCCGTTGGATTAAGGCTTTCATAAGTTACTCTGTTTCTTGAGGTCTGCTCTGTTCATGAAGTTGGTATGCAGTCTGGTTCAGCCTTCTTTCTTGTTGCTATCTGAAGGTTAGTTGTATTTATTAAATATATTTTTGTACTGTTTGTGGTTTTGGGAGGAGCTCTCTGTCTCACCTCTCATGCAGCCATCTTGAATCTCCAGTACAGTTTTAAAGAATCTCACTCTGAAAGATGTCTTCAAAGTTTGGGTCACGTTGCTTCAGTATTTTTGCTATTTAGGATACATGTGTGTGTGTATGACTAAGAGGAGGCAGTTTGTCAATTTGAATCAGTAAAATAAGTTTTTTAATGCTTAAAAAGTTTTTCATCTCTTCCATATGTATTTAATACTTTTAAGCAAAATTGCTCATCTTAGATTGTAAGATCCTGGGGAATAGATTGTTTTATTCAGTATTCTAATATTTTATCCTGTGTTCCTAGCCCAGTGCTTTGTATTTCAGTCCACTCAGTGAACCTCCCTTGGATGAGTTAGTTGTCTGGGCATCATTAATTAACATAATTCTAGGATCATCACAGATTTATTTACAAAGATTCTTAGAAAACTAATATAGTTAATATGTAAAATGATGAGTTTCAGAGTCTGGAAAGAAAGACAACTTCTTTTGTTTTAAACTCATAGTAATGGTGATGAATGATTTTTTCTTACAATTCTAAAAATTTCTTATCATTTCTTACATTAGAGTTTTCTTTACAGAACATGTTAATACAAAGTAAGCCCAAATCTATACAAATAAGCAAGTTATACAAATTAATTATTAAGTAATTATTATTAATTATTGTATAAATTAATATAGCATATTTATATTTGCTCAATGAGATTGAATTTTTTATTTCAGTTAATTTTGGATGGGAAATAAACATCGT